>NW_026504101.1:0-12789 GCF_026875155.1 Cherax quadricarinatus
GAGAGGGGTGGGTGGACTGCATAATCTCCGCGAGGAACAGCAAGAAGGCGTTTGACACAGTCTCCAACAAGCGATTGGGCAAAAACTGTAGGACCAAGCAGGGATAACAGGAAGGCACTACAATGGGATCACGAGAAATACTTGTCAGGAAGACAGCAGCGAGTCTCCATGGTACGTGCGGAGTGTGTCAGAGTGGGCACCTGTGAACCAGCGAGGTCCCACAGGGGTCAGATCCTAGTGGACCAGGCGTTTCTGGTATTTGTGAACGACATGAGGTAAGGAATAGACTCTGAAGGTGTCCCGGTTGTGCAGATGACGTGAAATTGATGAGAAGAATAACACCATCGATCGAAGACCAGGCAGAACTACAAAGGGATCTGGACAGCTGCAGACCTGGTCCAAGCAATTAGGTTTTTACCTGAGTTACAAATCCACCAAGTGCAAAGGTCATGAAGATTGGGAAAGGGCAAAGAAGACCGAAGACGGAGTACAGTCTAGGGGCCAGAGCCTAACAAAACTCACTCAAGGATAAAGATCTGGGGTGAGTATAACACCAGGGCACATCTCCTGAAGCGCACATCAACCAAATTAAACTGCTGCAGCATATGGCCGCCAGCAAACCTCAGAACAGCATGTCCGACATCTTATTAAGGAATCGTTTCAAGGACCTGTACACCGTGACGATAGGCCCATATTGGAGTATGCGGCACCAGTCTTTGAACCCCACCTAGCCAAGCACGTAAAGAAACTAGAGAAAAGTGCAAGGTTTGCAACAGAGAACTAGTCCAGAGCTAATAGTATGTCTAACGAGGAGAGGCTTAAAGGAAATCAACCTGACGACAACTGGAGGACAGGAGAGATAGGGGGGACATCTAACGACATACACAATACTGAGAGAATTGATCAAGGTTACAAAGACAGGATGTTCCATAACTGACTCAGTAACAGTGGGACATAGTTGGAAGTTGAAGCCACAGATGAATCACAGGGAAGTTAGGAAGTATTTTCTCAGCACAGAGTAGTCATAAGTGGAATAGTTTGGGAAGGCGAGTAGTAGGAGGCAGGATCCATGACATCGCTTAAGGCAGAGGTATGATAAAGCTCACGGTTCAGGCGTGTCCTAGTAGCACTCAGTGAAGAGGCGGGCCAGGAGCTCGGACTCGACCCCCGCTACCTCAACTAGGTGAGTACACACCACACACACACACAACACACTCAACCACACACACACACTGCAACTGCTCGTAAAACACCGATGGAACTTGTGAGGATGAGAGCATGACAGTGATTGGAGAAGCAGAATACAGATAGTGCACTTCAGTGCTGGGAACACAAGGTAGCGTCATTGCAGTGATGTATAGATCAACCACAGACCTTCAGGAGGCCCAGACATGAATAGAAAAAGAGTAACAGACACATCAGGCTGCGAGGTGGAAAGAAGACTCAATCTCGAGCAGAGCAAAGTTGCTGTTAATGGCGATTTTCAGGCACAGGGATATCGATTAGGAAAACCTGGATCCATGCACGGGGACCCAAAACAAGGAGAAGCCAAAATGATGGATGTGGTACTAAAAAACCCATGCATCTACATGTAAGGCTACTACCAGAGAGAGAGGGGAGTATGAAACCAAGCAAGAACGGGCGCCTTGTGTTCACTCCTGAGCCAGTTCAGACATTGAGGACAATCACATATGAGAGGCCCCTAGGAGCTAGTGACCATGTGGTTCTGTGCTTTGAAACCATCGTAGGAGTTACAAGTGGGAGAGGGTAACAGGAGTTGAATGGAAAAGCCAGACTATAAACGGGGGACACATAGTTGAGGAACTTCCTGCACGAGAGGTGCAGTGGACAGAGAACTGGCAGAAATCGGTAAATGAAAATGATGGAAAGACTAACAACAAAATGCAAGGAGGTAGAGGAACGGTTTGATCCCGAAAGGGTAATAGTAATAAATGGGAAGAACAGAACGAGCCCTTGGGTTTACCCGATGTGTAAGAAGGCAAAAACCAATGTGCAATAGAGAAAGGCGGAGAAAGTACAGAAGGCGGAAGAAAACACCTGAAAAATAAGTGATTTAGCCGAAGAGCCGAGGAACAGTATGCACAGGTAAAGAGGTAGGGGCCAGCGACCGTTAATTCAAATAACATAGCATCGAAAGCCAAGTCAGACCCGAAACTGCAGAACAGCCCCATCAGAAGAGGCAACAGTCAACGACCAGTGGATCAGGCTGAGGAAAGAAGTGGGGAACTCACAAGAAACGATGCATAGAGGTATGTGAGGAGCTCATCATGAGATTTATGAATATTACAGTAGAGACAGGATTGTTCTAGAAAGACAGCACAGAGGGGATACACCACAGAGAATATACCAACAGGTGCTGGATGGCAGCAAACAACGAGGAGAGGTGCAAAAGCTACGTGACCTCGATACCTCAAAGGAGGCAAGGGTCCGGACATATCACCCCCCTGGAGGTCTTAGAGAAGGAGCAGAGACGCTGTGTCGTTACCACTAACCAAAATCTTCAATAGATCCCTGAAACTGGGCAACTACTTGAGGTAAGTGAAGAAGGCAAATGTAGCCCCCATTGTGAAGAACAGAAACGGCATATCTAAACTACAGACCAGTGTCTCTGACTTTGTGTATAGTATGAAAAGTACATGGAGAAGTTATAAGGAGGAGAGTTTGGGGGGTGGGTGAGCACGCTTTGAACGAAAACAAGATTATAATCAACACAGCACGATTCACGGAAGGCACAATCCTTGTCACAAACCTTCTGGAGTCTTTTATGACAAGGGAACAAGAAGTAAGACAGGAGAGAGAGGGTGGGTGTGTTTGTATTTGTCCCTGGACCGCAGGAAGGCTTCTACACAGTTCCTCACAGGAGATTAGTGCAGAAGCTGGAGGATTAGGCTGTATAACAGTGAAGGGCGCACTGCAGTGGATCAGAAACACACTGACAAGGAGAGCAACGATTATGCTACGTGAAGAGTGTATCTCATTGGGCGCCTGTGACGCAGCGGGTCCCACAGGGGTCAGTCTTAGGACCACGTCTATTTTTGATATATGTAATGACATGAAGGAAGGGATAGACTTGAGGCGTCCTGTTTGCAGATGATGTGATGCTAATAAGAAGGATTAAATCAGATGAGGACAGGCAGGCCGGACTAAAAAGATACCATGTAACAGTCTGGACTACGTTTCCAGAGAACTGGCTTCTCGAATTCAACTCTGCCAAATGCAAAGTCAGTGAAGAATGGGGAAGGGCAAAGAAGACCGCAGACAGAGTATAGGCTTGGTGGACAAAGGCTGCAAACCTCACTCAAGGAGAAAGATCTTGGGGTGACCATAACACGAACACATCTCCGAAATCTCCGAAGGCACACAACCAGATAACTGCTGCAGCATATGGGCGCCTGGCAAACCTGAGAATAGCTTTCCGATACCTTAGTAAGGAATTGTTCAAGACACTGTACACTGTGTACCTCAGGCCCATACTGGAGTATGCAGCACCTGTTTGGAACCCACACCTAGTCAAGCACGTCAAGAAATTAGAGAAAGTACAAAGGTTTGCAACAATGCTAGTTCCGGAGCTCAGTGAAGTCCTAGCAAGAAAGGTTGAGGGAAATCGGACTGAAAACACTGGAGGACAGGAGGGTTAGGGGAGACATGATAACAATATACAAAATAATGCGTGGAATAGACAAGGTGGACAGAGACAGGATGTTCCAAGAAGGGACACAGAAACAAGGGGTCACAATCTGGAAGCAGAAGACTCAGACGAGTCACAGGGATGTTAGGAAGTACTTCTTCAGTCACAGAGTCGTCAGGAAGTGGAATAGCCTAGGAAGTGATGTAGTGGAGGCAGGAACCATACATAGCTTTAAGACAAGGTATGACAAAGCTCAGGAAGCAGAGAGGGAGAGAGAGAGGACCTAGTAGCGACCAGTGAAGAGGCGGGGACAGGAGCTGAGTCTCGACCCCTGCACCCACAATTAGGTGAGTCAACACACACACACACACGCACACGCACACACACGCACACGCACACACGCACAAGACAGAAGGAACTATTCAGCAGGCCTACTGGCCCGTTGCGAGGCAGGTTCAAGTTTCCCATCGGCTTAAGGACGGAGCACATCATCAGACCTACTAGCACAAGCTAGTTATTTCCAACTCATCTACCCACACCCACTCATGTATTTATCTAACCTATTTTTAAAACTCCACAACGTTTTAGCTTCTATCGCGGTACTTGGGAGTTGTTTCCACTCATCCACACCTCTATTACCAAACCATTGCTTTTCCTATATCCATTCCTGACTCTGATTTTTTCCCCTTGAAACATGACACTCACTCACCCAACCAAGAGAGAGAGAGTGAGCGAGAAGAGAGGGAGAGAGAGGACGAACTCCAGCTAGGCTGACCCTCATATTCACTCTGAGTCTTTCCAACATAGGGGACATTACATCGCAAAGACCACCCCTGGCATACTATACATATCGCTGAACGACGTATATTATAGTAATAGAGAAGATTAGCCAAGGAGTGGTGGAGCACCTAGAAAGGAATGGGTTTTCATATATGATAACCAGCCAACGCTTCAGGGATGGAAAATCCTGTGTTTGCAAACCTTCTCAAGTTCCAACGACCAAGATAACGGAAGTAAGATAGAGAGAGGAATGGTAGATTTCAGTTTCCTAGCTGTAAGAAGGCTTTTGACACAGTAAATGCGCAAGACTGGTATAAAAGTAATAGTGTGTAACCGCTGACTAGATCTTTGTATCGTATAGATACATAGAGGTCTTGATGCAATTTGTCGATATTCCTGACAGCTAACTCTTACTTTACCAACGAGCATTGCCTGCAAATATTATTAATTAGATGTGTGTCTCAGAGATAATGCTTGGCATCGATGCGTTCGCCCTCGGTCTTTCTCTTGTGAGTGAGGCCTGCAAGAGTTCTGCCTACAACTCTTTATTACTCTGTGTCTGGTCTTTCTTGACCCTACCAAACTCAAACATGGCATTTGCTGGAATTGAATTCAAGTATACACATTAATTCTGACCAATCTCGTAATTTGTCCACATCTATTTGTAGCTTTTTCTTTTCCACTTCCTATTGACTCATTACAACCACATTAGTTTTACAGCATATACAGAGATACAAACTGCCTCAATCCCATTTTGTATGACATTCACATGTGCTTTCCCTTCCACTAAAAAGAACCCTGTTTGGATCCACAGGATACATTCCTTGTTTTTTCCTCCCTACACGTTAATTTTTTAACCCTAGTTTCTTGTGAGACATCCGTTTATCAAACGCCTTCTTTCGTGGCCAAGAATTTTGCAACTGCCCATCACTGTTCTCTTCCCAGACTCAATCCTGTCAACTGTCATAGAGCCAGGCAGATCAATAAGAAGAGATTCTGACATCTTTAACCGTGTGCTGTATTACGGTCTTATGACATCCTTCCTTCAAGTGTCTTCCAATCTCTTTTCCATTACTTTAACAAAGTCATAGCTATGTCGGAGATACAGGCCTTCAGTGAATGACATCCGATCTTCCTTCTTAAATATTGGGACCATGTTTGCTGTTTTCCAGATCTCTGGCAATTGTCTAGTGTCCGGTAACTAGTCAATGATCCTAACTAGTAGTTCACACAGTGCTTCTGCTCTTGTGTCTGCGACAGCTAGCCTGGTCAGTGACACCTTGTTCAGGGACAGTTTCTCTGTGCTGGCGTCATCTGCCTGCCTCTTCCTCACTGACTTAGTTGTGTTAAATGGGACTCTATTTCTTGAAATATATTTTGTGTTATATTTAATTGTTGTTTGTCATTCGTCCTTTTTTCCACTTTTTCATCATTTTCAGACTAGTTTGTGTTGTTTGTTTGCCACTAACACAATGACGTTTAATGAAGACATATATTCTACTTTATTCAGTTATTTTGATAACAGTGAAGGTGATATCTTCTTCTTTCTTGATGCTTCTCCCTCTCCTCTTCACTTCTTAAACTGCTTGTCTTTTTTTAACCGCTTTCAAGTCACCCTTGCCCTTTTCTTTCTCATTTCGTTCCGTCTCCCTAACTCCCTCTTACTCTCCCTATTTATATTCTTCCATCGTTTCACTCGTTTTTGGCGTCACTGTTTGGAAACGCGCCCCATTTTTTCCTTTATTGAGTGTTTAGCGCTTCCCAGTGAATATAGAAAATAATAATAAAAGCAATGATGATGATAATTGTATTATGATAACTTTTGGGATTTATATGTTAAACATCAACATAAGCTATGTAAATGTACAGGAATTAATGTACTTAGCTTTGTTGCTGGTTCAGCCTTCCGCAGCTGCACTCGGAAGACTCTTCCAAAGTGAAACCCTGGAGCTGTTGAGTGAAACATAAGCATGAGAATAATTGCCCCTGAGGAGCGTTATCTCAGTATATCATTCAATAACTGAATGCTGACGAATAAACTTGCAATTTTTGGGCTCGATGGCCCGCCCATTAGCTGTCCGCTGCGCAGCCGACCTACCAGTTTTCATGTTCTTAGACCGTACCTGGGCTTTTGTCCTGACCCCGGTTTGTTCCTTGGGATGTAACTCAGTATCGATGTCTTGACTGAAGAACAGTGTCTTTTGAGGACTGTCACACATCCTCCACTCAGTCTGGAAATTTGTAACACTCGTACTATCACAATTCTGTTCTTCAATATTATTCTTATTTCTCAGTAATTGGTCACCACAGGGAGCTAGTACACTTCCTTGTAAATTGTCTACCACGAATGTTCGAATGTTGAGACTGTCTGAACGATTGAGAACGCACTGCTAAAGTTTTTTTTAAGGTCATTGCATGCGTAACACGATTCTCAGACCGGTTCTTATTTCAATCTGATGACTTCTGCCCCGCTTCAGTCTCGACCGCCCTCGGCGTCTCCAGCCAAACAAAAGATATGCTGATTCCAGCAAATTTCCCTTCCTTTCCAAACTGCCACAGGAAGCAATGCAGGATGCTTGATTTCTTGTTGTCTGGATATAGACGTCAGTGTATAATAGCAATAACTTGTAAATGAATGGGTGTATTGGGTGAATTTGTGTATTGTTCCAGTCACGGTATTGTGCCTTTTTGTTATTTATTAATGGGTGCAGGGTTTTCTTTAATTTTCCTGCTACATTAAGAGATTAATTGTCTCTCATTAACCCACCCTAGTTGCTACACTGGTCTCTTGCAAGGAGTGGCATGACTATGACAGATGCTAGTCATCTGCTTCCAATTAAAGTGTTGATGTGGATGCAAGCAAGACGCCATTGCCCTTTCTGAGAGGGTCGTCCCTCAGGGCTGAAAGGGGCTGAAGGGGCTGAAAGGAAGCCGATACCCCCCTCTCCTGGAGAAATTTCTCCACAATAACAATAGTATTGATAATTATAATAATTGCAATAATCATAATAGCTAATTACCCAATATTCTCTCTCCCTCTCTCTCTCTCTCTCTCTCTCTCTCTCTCTCTCTCTCTCTCTCTCTCTCTCTCTCTCTCTCGTCTCTCTCTCTCTCTCTCTCTCTTCTCTCAACCTCTCTCTCTCTCTCTCTCTTATCCTCTATCTCCTCTCGTTTCTCTCTATCTCCCTCTCTTTTCTCTCTCCCTTCCCTCCACAAGGTAGTGGACTGTTGAACGGAAATTAAAGTTTTCTTGATCACACTCTAAGAGGTCGACAACCTTTTATTTTTGCTGGGTGCTGCAAGCCATGTGGCCCACAGTATGGCCCAGAATGTGGCCCAGAGTGTGGCCCCCAGTGTGTGGCCCAGTGGTATAACTGGGGTTTAGTCCACTGTGTTTCATTCTGTTGCTTGTTGTTTAAATAAGCTATTGTCACAGTGTGTGTGTCCCAGCGTGTGTCTCAGTGTGTTGACTAGTGTGTGTGTCCCAGTGTGTTGACTAGTGTGTGTGTGTCCCAGTGTGTTGACTAGTGTGTGTCCCAGCGTGTGTCCCAGTGTGTTGACTAATGTGTGTGTCCCAGTGTGTTGACTAGTGTGTGACCCAGCGTGTGTCCCAGTGTGGACCAGTGTGTTGTGTCCCCAGTGTATTGACTAGTGTGTGTCCCAGTGTGTTGACTAGTGTGTGACCCAGCGTGTGTCCCAGTGTGTTGACTAATGTGTGTGTCCCAGTGTGTTGACTAGTGTGTGACCCAGCGTGTGTCCCAGTGTGTTGACCAGTGTGTGTGTCCCAGTGTGTTGACTAGTGTGTGGTCCCAGTGTGTTGACTAATGTGTGTGTCCCAGTGTGTTGACTAGTGTGTGTGTCCCAGTGTGTTGACTAATGTGTGTGTCCCAGTGTGTTGACTAGTGTGTGTGTGTGTGTGTCCCAGTGTGTTGAACTAGTGTGTTCCCAGCGTGTGTCCCAGTGTGTTGACCAGTGTGTGTGTGTCCCAGTGTGTTGACTAGTGTGTGTGTCCCAGTGTGTTGACTAGTGTGTGTCCCAGTGTGTTGACTAATGTGTGTGTCCCAGTGTGTTGACTAGTGTGTGTCCCAGCGTGTGTCCCAGTGTGTTGACTAGGTGTGTGTCCCAGTGTGTTGACTAGTGTGTGTCCCAGCGTGTGTCCCAGTGTGTTGACTTGTGTGTGTGTCCCAGGTGGTGTTTGACTAGTTGTTGTCCCATTGTGTTGACTAGTGTGTGTGTCCCAGTGTGTTGACTAGTGTGTGTGTCCCAGTGTGTTGACTAGTGTGTGTCCCAGTGTGTTGACTAGTGTGTGTGTCCCAGTGTGTTGACTAGTGTGTGTGTCCCAGTGTGTTGACTAGTGTGTGTGTCCCAGTGTGTTGACTAGTGTGTGTGTCCCAGTGTGTTGACTAGTGTGTGTCCCAGTGTGTTGACTAATGTGTGTGTCCCAGTGTGTTGACTAATGTGTGTGTCCCAGTGTGTTGACTAATGTGTGTGTCCCAGTGTGTTGACTAGTGTGTGTCCCAGCGTGTGTCCCAGTGTGTTGACTAGTGTGTGTGTCCCAGTGTGTTGACTAGTTAATATGTGGGTGTACCAGTGTGTTGACAAGTGTGAGTCCCAGCGTGTGTTCCAGTGTGTTGACTAGTGTTTGTCCCAGTGTTTTGACTAGTGGTTGGTGTCCCAGTGTGTTGACTAGTGTGTGTGTCCCAGTGGTTGACTAATGGGTGTGTCCAGTGTGTTGACTAGTGTGTGTGTGTGTGTGTGTGTGTGTCCCAGTGTGTTGACTAGTGTGTGTCCCAGCGTGTGTCCCAGTGTGTTGACCAGTGTGTGTGTCCCAGTGTGTTGACTAGTGTGTGTGTCCCAGTGGTTGACTATGTGTGTCCCATGTGTGTTGACCCAGTGTGTGTGTCCCCAGTGTGTTGACTAGTGTGGTTGTCCCAGGTTGGAGACTAGTGTGTTGTCCCAGTGGTGTTGACCAGTGTGTGTGTCCCAGTGTGTTGACTAGTGTGATTGTCCCAGTGTGTGAGCTAATGTGTGTGTCCCATGTGTTGACGCAGTGTGTGTGTCCCAGTGTTTGACTATGTGTTCCAGTTGGTTGACCCAGTGTGTGTGTCCCAGTGTGTTTGACTAGTGTGTGTGTCCCATTGTGTTGACTAGTGTGTTGTCCCATGTGTTGAACCCAGTGTGTGTGTCCCCAGTGTGTTGACCATTGTGTGTGTCCCAGTGTTTGAATAGTGAGTGTGACCAGTGTGTGACTAGTGTGTGTCCCAGTGTGTGACTAGTGTGTGTGTCCAGTGTGTTTGACTATGTGTGTGTCCCAGTGTGTTTGACTAGTGTGTGTGCCCTGTGTTTGACTAGTGTGTGTGTCCCAGTGTGTTGACTAAGGTGTGGTCCCAGTGGGGTGTTGACTATGTGTGTCCCAGCGTGTGTCCCAGTGTGTTGGACCATGTGTTGTGTCCCCAGTGTGTTGACTAATGTGTGTGTCCCAGTGTGTTGACCAGGTGTGTCCCCCAGTGTGTTGACTAGAGTGGTGTGTTTCCCAGGTGTTTGACTAGTGTGTGTTCCCCAGTAGTGTTGAATAATTGTGTTGTCCCAGTGTGTTGACCAGTGTGTGTGCCCAGTGTGTGACTAGTGTGTGTGTCCCATGTGTTGGCTAGTGTGTTGGCCCAGTGTGTGACCTAGTGTGGGGTGTCCAGTGTGTTGACTAATATGTGTGTCTCCAGTTGTGTTTGACTAGTGTGTGTCCCAGTGGTGTTACCATTGTGTGTGTCCCGTGTTTGACTAGTGTGTGTGTCCCACCAAAGCGCTTGAATTCTCTATGTCTTTCAGAGTGTTGTTTTCAATATTCGAAATCACCTGTTTACTGTGATCTTATTGCATATATAAATAATATATATATATATATATCTATATATATATATATATATAATATATATATATATATATATAAGATAAATATCTATATAAATATATCAGGGAAGTAACACCCTCTATAGCTGGAATGGGGACCCTCATCCTCAGAGAACACAATAAACGTACCTCAGAGAAAAACTCAAGTTCTCTCCCCGGAGCTGTTTGATCTTTTCTTCTCCTACCACCTCCCTATAAATATATATATATATATAAATATATATATATATATATATATATATAATATATATATAGTATATATTTATTTTATATATATATATATATAATATATATATATAATATAAATATATATATGTATGTATATGTATATATATAAGATAGGTATATATATAATATATAATCTATATATATATATATATATAAATATAATATATATATATATATATATATATATATATTATAATTATGCAAGAATTGTGAAGAAGCGGCACAAAATGCAAAACAACTGCAGTGGTAGTTTAATAATAGACCTAGGCAATTCGTGTTGCAATTAACACATCATCAGGGGCTTGCAAAGTTGCAGAAATTATTTAGAAAATTTTTGCAAATTCATTCTGAGGGATTTTAATACAATTAGAGGTAAAGACAGAGAGCAGAATCACAGATGAACAAGGAGGCTTTAGAATAGATGGGGGATGTGTAGACCAAGTGTTTACATTGAAGCATATAAGTGAACAATATTTAGATACTGGATAGGGGAGCAATGTTGCAAGCGTATGGAATATATAGTAAGTTACTAAGTGCTATAGAGAGTTTTTTTATGAGGATAATGAGGCTCAAGTTAGGGTGTGTAGGAGAGAGAGAGATTACTTCCCAGTAAAAGTAAGGCTTAGACAGGGATGTCATCATGGTTGTTTAACAAATATTTACATCCGCCATCTATAAGTAAATACTAGGGTGTTAAGGAAGGGGGGAATTAAATAATGGGGAATCAAATACGAAATGGGAGTTGACAGTTACTTGTTCCTGATGACACTGTTGCTAAGGTTAGTGAACGAGTTTTGGAAGGTGTGTAAAGGAAGAAAGTTGAAAGTGAATATATATAAGAGTGAGGTTACGAGGGCATCAAACGTGTTAGGTAAAGAAAAGTTGGATATCACATTGAAAGAAGGACTATTGAAGAAATGAATGTGTTTAGGTATTTGGGAGTGGACTTGTCAGCGGATGGGTTTATGAAGGACGAGGTAAACCATAGAATTGATGAAGGAAAGGAGGCCGGTGGTGCATGGAGGTATCTGTAGAGAAAAACAATGTTATTCATGGAGGCAATGAAGGGAATTTTCGAGAGTATAGCGGTGCGAAGTATGGGTTGTAAATGCTGCAGCGAGGTTATACAAATTGGATTCATTTATAATTAATAAAATTTGAGAAGAATTTAAGTTATGAACGACAGGTCCTTGACCCTACTACATGCATCATTCTTGGACGGTTATGATGTCATATGTGAGGTGACATCTCAGCCTTATAAGCCTTCTGCTGTTCAATTATTTTTACATGTCCTTGATAATGTGAGAAATCACGAAAGCGCTTTAACTGTCAATATTTTCTCGTAGAGGTTGTTTTGCATATTGTAATATCAGCTGTTTTTTGTGATCTTGTTGCAAATATATATATGTCGTGCCGAGTAGGTTAAACTTAAATAGCAACGCTCTTCTTCTAGTTGGGTTAGGCTAAATTAAATTGAACTTGTTATAATAAGATTAGGTAAGTTTTCTAAGGTTATTTTAGTACAAAATTATTAATTATTACATTAACATAAATGAAAAAAATGTATCTTTAAACGTATAAGAGAAAGTTATAGAAAGAACTTAATTTTAAATGAGTTCTTGCTAATTGACCAGTTTTACCTATTCGGCACGACATATATATATATATATATAAAAGAATGTACAGGGACTCGAACCGTGGCCCGTTGTTTAGCAGGTCTAGTGCTTTACCACTGAACTACGAGGGTTTTAACAAGAAATTTTCAGAAACAGACCTTGTGCTGATGTTTCCGTTAGTCACCAGCTGACTATCCTGACTCACGAAATCGTAATGACACGATTGCAAACAAACCATACCACGGGTGGGGAGTTTTGAGACTCTCTGACCGCGGGATCAAACCCCACCCGTGGTATGGTTTAGTGACCAGCTGTGACCCACCTGTCTCTTAACACAACCCCACAAACTTACGAAGTAAACATATTCTCACTCCTTGCAAAGCCACATGGCCTATAAACTTAATATATCATAACAAACGACTGTCAAAAAATAAACAGAAGAATGGCCCGAGGCTCGAACTGTTGACTGGTGCTTACCAGGTCCAACACTTTACTGCTCAGTTACGAGGCTTTTGAGATATTTCAAAACAAATGGAAAAAGAGGGGGTAGAGGGAGAGGGAAAAAAGGGAAAGGAAAAATAGGATTAGTTAAGCTTGGACGAGCAACCCCCC
>NW_026504104.1:0-14710 GCF_026875155.1 Cherax quadricarinatus
GAGCTACGGGGACTGTCCTACGAAGAAAGGTTGAGGGAAATCGGCCTGACGACACTGGAGGACAGGAGGGTCAGGGGAGACATGATAACGACAAATAAAATACTGCGCGGAATAGACAAGGTGGACAAGACGGGATGTTCCAGAGAAGGGACACAGACACAAGAGGTCACAATTGGAAGTTGAAGACTCAGATGAATCAAAGGGATGTTAGGAAGTATTTCTTCAGTCATAGAGTAGTCAGGCCGTGGAATAGCCTAGAAAGTGACGTAGTGGAGGCGGGAACCATACATAGTTTTAAGGCGAGGTATGATAGAGCTCATGGGGCAGGGAGAGAGAGGACCTAGTAGCAATCAGCGAAGAGGCGGGGCCAGGAGCTGTGACTCGACCCCTGCAACCACAAACAGGTGAGTACAAATAGGTGAGTACACACACACACACACACACACACACACACACACGCGCGCGCACACACACACACGCACATACACACACACACACACACACACACACACACACACACACACACACACACACAGAAAGGAATGATCTCATCAACAGCAGCCAGCATGGTTTCAGGGACGGGAAATCCTGTGTCACAAACCTACTGGAGTTCTATGACATGGTGACAGCAGTAAGACAAGAGAGAGAGGGGTGGGTGGATTGCATTTTCTTGGACTGCAAGAAGGCGTTTGACACAGTTCCACACAAGAGATTGGTGCAAAAACTGGAGGACCAAGCAGGGATAACAGGGAAGGCACTACAATGGATCAGGGAATACTTGTCAGGAAGACAGCAGCGAGTCATGGTACGTGGCGAGGTGTCAGAGTGGGCACCTGTGACCAGCGGGGTCCCGCAGGGGTCAGTCCTAGGACCAGTGCTGTTTCTGGTATTTGTGAACGACATGACGGAAGGAATAGACTCTGAGGTGTCCCTGTTTGCAGATGACGTGAAGTTGATGAGAAGAATACACTCGATCGAAGACCAGGCAGAACTACAAAGGGATCTGGACAGGCTGCAGAACTGGTCCAGCAATTGGCTCCTGGAGTTCAATCCCACCAAGTGCAAAGTCATGAAGATTGGGGAAGGGCAAGAAGGCCGCAGACGGAGTACAGTCTAGGGGGTCAGAGACTACAAACCTCACTCAAGGAAAAAGATCTTGGGGTGAGTATAACACCAGGCACATCTCCTGAAGCGCACATCAACCAAATAACTGCTGCAGCATATGGGCGCCTAGCAAACCTCAGAAACAAGCATTCCGACATCTTAATAAGGAATCGTTCAGGACCCTGTACACCGTATACGTTAGGCCCATATTGGAGTATGCGGCACCAGTTTGGAACCCACACCTAGCCAAGCACGTAAAGAAACTAGAGAAAGTGCAAAGGTTTGCAACAAGACTAGTCCCAGAGCTAAGAGGTATGTCCTACGAGGAGAGGTTAAGGGAAATCAACCTGACGACACTGGAGGACAGGAGAGATAGGGGGGACATGATAACGACATACAAAATACTGAGAGGAATTGACAAGGTGGACAAAAACAGGATGTTCCAGAGATTGGACACAGTAACAAGGGGACACAGTTGGAAGCTAAAGACACAGATGAATCACAGGGATGTTAGGAAGTATTTCTTCAGCCACAGAGTAGTCAGTAAGTGGAATAGTTTGGGAAGCGATGTAGTGGAGGCAGGATCCATACATAGCTTTAAGCAGAGGTACGATAAAGCTCACGGCTCAGGGAGAGTGACCTAGTAGCGATCAGTGAAGAGGCGGGGCCAGGAGCTCGGACTCGACCCCCGCAACCTCAACTAGGTGAGTACAACTAGGTGAGTACACACACACACACACACACACGCACACACACACACACACACACATCAGGAGGAAGACAACAGTCAAAGACCAGGTGATCAGATTAAGGACAGAAGGTGGAGAACTCACAAGAAATGATCAGGAGGTATGTGAGGAGCTGAACAGGAGATTTAAGGAAATTTTTACAGTAGAGACAGGAAGGGCTGTGGGAAGACAGAACAGAAGGGAACATCAAGAGGGAATATACCAACAAGTGTTGGATGACATACGAACAACTGAGGAGGAGGTGAAGAAGCTCTTAAGTGACCTTGACACCTCAAAGGCGATGGGACCGGACAACATCTCCCCATGGGTCCTTAGAGAAGGAGCAGAGATGCTGTGTGTGCCTCTAACCACAATCTTCAACACATCCCTTGAAACTGGGCAACTACCTGAGAAATGGAAGACAGCTAATGTAGTCCCCATATTTAAGAAAGGAAACAGAAACGAGGCACTAAACTACAGACCTGTGTCTCTGACATGTATCGTGTGCAAAGTCATGGAGAAGATTATCAGGAGGAGAGTGGTCGAACACCTGGAAAGGAACAAGATTTATAAATGAAAACCAGCATGGGTTCATGGAAGGCAAATCTTGTATCACAAACCTCCTGGACTTTTATGACAAGGTAACAGAAGTAAGACACGAGAGAGAGGGTTGGGTAGATTGCGTTTTCCTAGACTGCAGGAAGGCCTTTGACACAGTTCCCCACAAGAGATTAGTGCAGAAGCTGGAGGATCAGGCACACGTAAAAGGAAGTGGCACTGCAAATGGATAAGGGAATACCTGACAGGGAAGGCAGGCAACGAGTCATGGTAACGTGAAGAGGTATCACAGTGAGGGGCCCTGTAACGAGCGGGTCCCACAGGGTCAGTTTCTAGGACCAGTGCTATTATTTGGATATATGTGAACGACATGTGGAAGAATGACTCTGAAGCGGTCCCTGTTCGCAGATGACGTGAGTTGATGAGAATAATTAAATCGGACGAGGATGAGGCAAGGACCTGCAAAGAGAACCTGGAGAGCTGGACTGTGTCCAGGTTAACTGGCTTCTTCTCGAATTGCAATCCAGCCAAATGCAAAAGTCATGAAGATTGGGGAGGGGCAAAGAGACCGCAGACAGATGTATAGGCTAGGTGGACAAAGACTACATACCTCACTCAGGGAGAAAGACCTGGTGGACCATGAACACCGAGCACACACCGGAGGCCCACAAAACCAAATAACCGCTGCAGAATACGGCGCCTGGCATAGCAGAAATGGCGTTCCGATGCCTTAAAAAGATCGATCATGACACTGTACACTGTGTATGTTAAGGCCCATACTGGATATGTCAGCACCAATCTGGAAACCCACACCTGGTCCAAGCACGTCAGAAGTTAGAAGAAAGTACAAAGGTTTGGCAACAAGGCTAGTCCAGAGCTCAAGGAAATGTCTGTACGAGGAAAGGTTAAGGGAAATCGGACTGACGACACGGAGACAGAAGGGTCAGGAGACATGATAACGACATACAAATACGCGGGGACAGACAAGGTGACAGAGATAGGAATTTCCAGAGAGGGGTCACAGGGACTAGGGTTCACAACTGAAGCAGAGACTTCAGACATCACAGGGACGTTAGGAAGTATTTCATCATCATAGAGTTGTTTTCAGCAAGTGGAATAACCTAGAGCAAGTGAAGTAGTGGAGGCAGGAACCAATTACATAGTTTTACTAAAGGTATTACAAAGCTCAGGAAGCAGAGAGAGAGAGGACCAGTAGCGATCAGTGAAGAGAGCTAGGCCAGTAGCATTCTCGACCCCAGCAACCACAATTAGGTCAGTACATATTAGGTGAGTACACACACTCACACAAACCACACAACACACACACATCAATCATGTAACTGCTGCAGCATAACGGGCGCCTGCAAACCTACGGACACGTTTCCGATACCTCAGTAAGGATTCCGTTTAAGACTCTGTATAACCATCTACGTCCAGGCCCATACTGGAGTATGCAGAACCTGTATGGAATCCACACCTAGTCAAGCACGTCAAGAAATTAGAGAAAGAGCAAAGGTTTGCAACAAGACTAGTCCAAGCTACTGGATTGTCCTACGAAGAAAGTTGAGGGAATCGTCCTGAACGACATGCTGGAGGACAGGAGGGTCAGGGAGACATGATAAACGACAAATAAAATACTGCGGCGAAATAAACAGGTGGACAAAGACGGGATTTACCAGGAGATGGGACACAGACACAAAGAGTCAAAATTGGAAGTTGAAGACTCCAGAAGAAACAAATGGATGTTAGGAATTATTTCTTCAGTCATAGAGTACTCAGGCATGGAATGCCTAGAAAGGGATGTAGAGGCGGCAGGAACCATTCATGATTTTTAAGGCGAGGTATGACAGAGCTCATGGGCAGCAGAGGAGAGTAACCTAGTTGCAATCAGCGAAGAGGCGGGCAGGACTGTGATTCAACCCCTGCAACAACAAATAGTGAGTTACAAATAGGTGAGTACACACACACACTCACACACACACATACACACACATCACACACACACACACACACACACACACGCACACACACACACCAGCACGCACAAGCACACAACACACACACGCCTCACACACACACACACACAACACACACACACACACACACACAAACACACACAAGCACACACACACACACACACACACACACACACACAGTCAGTCATCAGACTGGGTCACAAGGCTCCGAGATTTAGTGGTTTTTAAGGCGTGCAACAACTCTATCCAGCAGTAATCAGTGGTAAGGTTGACAACGTCGTTGAACAATCCTAACGAGTGATAACCAGAGTTTATTAGTTAAAAAAAGTCGAGAGGAAGCTGAAATTTAATATTTCAAAGTGGGCTCAAACCGTTATGAGATAGTAGGCATCAGTTGCTACACAGATTCAAATATACAAAGATTCAAGTGAGTGTGGAAGCGTGTGTTCAGAATTTCGAGAATTGGATAACAAGTGAAATTGGGGCACCATACAGTGAGAGTTAAATAATTAAAAAGCAAAAGCAGAAAGGAAAAAAATATAATTAGATAACAAAGGGAAAAGTGGCATTATAGGCCTGCTGAATCAGTGACGTCACAACAAGTTTGTGTGACATATACATATAAAGTGTAACACCGAATGTGAAGTGTATTCCAATATAAGTTGAAGTGACGTCATCATAAGTAAACAAGAGGGACGCGGGCTGCCTGAGGCATATACGTTTATAAAGATCACAGGTGAAGAATTTTTCAAAATAGTGATAGGAAGGGCTACGTCATCACATCTGCAACTTGTCCATCGCATCACTGCCAGCTTAAGTATACCTCACCTGTGGTTGTTTTGGGGGTCCTGAATCCTGCCATGAGTCCACTGTATAGATACTGTCCACTCACGTCCTGCAAGCTATTACCAGAATTGAGCAGGAATAGCAAAGATAAGGTGAAGATAGGTTGACTACGAGGAACACATAGCGAGGGGAAGCCAAGTGGGGTGACGTCAGACACATCCAAGAAGCTCAGACAAGAAATTTTTACAACCTAATTACTGTGTTTTATAAAGTAGGAAGTGATAAGTGCTAGGAACTCAATGTTGGCAGTTTTTAGAATTAACTGTAATGCACGCGGTATTTATTAGCATATGAATACTTAGAAGTGGGGGCCCACACACACACACACACACACAACCCCAAAAAAAAACAACACACACACGCACACCACACGTTCCACACACACATACACATACACATACACAAACACACACAGCATACACACCCACATACACACACATACACACACACATACACACACACACTACACACACCACACACAAACACACATACACACACACAATACGCACACAGTGAACAAGCACTTTGTAATCTGTAGTAACACACGCAAACACACATACACAGCATTTCACACACCCGTCCTGAGAAACTGACCATCTGAACCTTTCTCCTCCCCCCACCTCTTTCTACACTAAGTGGACTTATCTCTACCTCCTCACTCTTACACTATATCCTCTCTCTCCAACCTATCTCCTCTCTCTCTATTCCCTCTCCCAATCTTTCCCCTCTAACATCTCTTACCTCAAACAACTCCCCCCTCTAACATCTCTCCCCCTCAACATCTTCCCCTCCCCATTATCTCTCCCCTCTCCTTTTCCTCCCATTCCTCCCCTCTCATCTCCGCCCCCTATCCTCTCTCCCCCTCTCGCTCTTCCATCTCCCCCCTCTTTCCCCCTTCTCCCCCTATTTGCTCTTCCCTTTTCTCCCTCCCTCCCCTCCTCCCTCCCTCCCTCCCTCCCTCTCTCTCTCATCTCTCTCTCGCTCTCCCTCTCTCTCTACCTCTCTCTCTCCTCTCACTCTCTCTCTCATCTCTCTTTCTCTCTCTCTCTCTCTCCTCTCTCGCTCTCTATTTCTCTTGCTCTCTCTCACCTCTCATCTTGCCTCTCTCTTGCTCTCTCTCTCCTCTCTCTCTTGTCTCTTGCTCTCTCTCTCTCTTGCTCACTCTCTCTCTTGCTCTCGTCCTTGCTCCTCTCTCTTGCTCTCTCTCTTGCTCTCTTCTCCCATCTTGCTACTCTCTCTTCTCTATGCCTCTCGTCTCCATCTTGCCTCTCGTCCTCTCTCTCTTTGCTCTCCTCTCACTCTTGCTCTCTCTCTTGCACTCCTCTCTCTCCTCTTGCTCTCTCTCTTGCTCTCTCTCTCTCCCTTGCTCTCTCTCTCTCTGCTCTCCTCTCTCTTGCTCTCTCACTCTCTTGCTCTCCTCTCCTCTTGCTCTCTCCTCTCTCTTGCTCTCTCTCTCTCTTGCCTCTCTCTCTCTACTTGCCATCACTCTCTCTCTCTTGCTTTTCTCTTGCTCTCTTCTCTCTCTTGCTCTCTCTCTTGCTCTCTCTCTTGCCTCTCATCTCGCTCTAGCTCTCTCCTCTCATGCTCCTCTCGTCTCTCTGCTCTCTCTCTCTCTCTCGTCTGGCTCTCTCTCTCCTCCTCTTGCTCTCTCTCTCATCTTGTGCTCTCCTCTCTGCTCTCTCTCTCTCTCTTGCTCTCTCTTCTTGCTCTCTCTCCTTGCTCTCAACTCTTTCTCTCTCTCCCTCTCTTGCTCTCTCTCTCTCCTGCTCTCTCACTCCACCATGCTCTCTCTCTCTCTTGGCTCTCTCTCTTGCTCTCTCTCTCCTCTTGCCTCTCTCTTGCTCTCTCTCTTGCTCCTCTCTCTCATTGCTCTCTCTCTCTCTTTGCACTCTCTCTCTCTTGCTCTCACTCTCTCATCTTGCTCCTCTCTCTCTCTTGCTCTCTCTCTCTCTTGCACTCACTCTCTCCTGCTCTCTCATCTTGCTCTCCCTCTCTCCTCTCTCTCTTGCTCCTCTCTCTCATCTGCTCTTCTCTTCTCATCTTTGCTCTCTCTCCTCCTCTTGCTCCTCCTCTCTCTTGCTCTCTCTCCATCTTGCTCTCATCACTCTCTTGCTCTCTCTCTTGCTCTCTCCTTGCTCTCTCTCTCTCTCTCTTTGCTCGCTCTCTTGCTTCTCTCTCTCTCTCTTGCTCTCTCTCCCCTCTTGCTCTCTCTCTCTCTTGCTCTCTCTCTTGCTCTCTCTCTTCCTCTCTTGCTCTCTCTCTTGCTCTCTCTCCTCTCTCTTGTCTCTCTCTTCTCTTGCTCTCTCTCTCTCTCTTGCTCCCTCTCTTGCTCTCTCTCTCTCCTCTCTCCTCCTATCTTTCTCTTGCCTCTCTCTCTCTCTTGCTCTCTCTCTCTCTTGGCTCTCTCTCTCGTTCCCATTTCCGACTTCCTAACTCTGCCCCTCTCCTACTCTTACAAAAAAAAAAAAAAAAAAAAAAAAAAAAAAAAAAAAAAAAAAAAAAAAAAAAAAAAAAAAAAAAAAAAAAAAAAAAAAATGGTGGGGACGAGCGCAGGACCCAAGATCAGATAAGAGGTTCGGTAGGGAGGAGTGGATGGGAGCATTGAAAAGGATGGAAAAGAGTGGGAGAGAAATTAGGAGAGCTTTTCCTGAAAAAATTGAGAAAGAGCTTCTCTGTGAAATTGATAAGGTGTTGGAGAAGGAGACAAAGAATGAGGCACAATTCGAAACTGCAGTAGCCAAGCTAAGGGTCCTAGAAGTTAGATAAATAGGCCTGGATCAGTTACATGGGGCTAGTGAAACCAGAGAAGACTCAGCATATGAAGCTGCGAGTCTGAACAGAAGGAAAGGAATTTTATGAATTATGCTAAGTCACATCAATCGTGCCAAGGAGGACCAAGGAGTGAAAGGGAAGATCAACTGGGTTGCAGATGAGAGGGAGAAAATTTAGGTCGAATGCTGAGGTCACACAAGGCTATCAAGAGCCACTGGAAAAATCAAGGGAGAAATCTGACCACATACAGGCAGATCCCAGAGCCCCAGAGGGTGAGGCAATGCAGGAAGAAAGGCAAAATCAGTGTTTTATCCATGGGCCTTCAGGAAGATGAGAGGAAAGGACACACACTGAAAGGAAGCAGGAAGAAAGTAAGAGATTGAGAAAATCATAACAGAAATAGTGTGAGCGAGGGGACCAGAGATTGTAAATTTTCAGAGAATAAGGGGTAACTCTGAAGGTGAGAAACCGACCAAATCAAGCTGATTCTCAGGACGGAAACAGTGCGGAACAGGATCCTCCAAGATAAACCACGATTAAATACTCGGAGCATAGTACAAGAGGTGTGTTCCTAGACAGAGACAGAACAAAATCAAACGACAGCAGCTGAGGGAGAGGACAAAAAAAGCGAAAGGGCTAGGAAAAGAGGACAAAGGAGGAACCAAGCAGAGTCAGTCCATAGCAGGACAGAAACAGCAAAGCAATCACACACACAACTACTCCATAACCATACAAACCTATCCCACCATCCAACACACCCTACAATCCATTACCCACACCTCCACCCAACACCAAGCTATATAACCCCACATAATGCCACCAGGTCTCCCCACCGGTACACACAGGCCCCCAAACCACGTGTTGGAACGGAAACTGAAGGTATGGTACACAAACCTGATGGAACTAACAAATAAGTGGGAGGATGGCAGAAAGAGTCAAAGATCATCATCACCGGACCAACATAGGGCACTCACAGAAACCGAGCTTTACAGGTATGATAACAGATGCATCTTCCCAATCGGATACCCAAATCCTGAGGAAAGAACAGAGGGAACATGGGGGGTGAGGAGTGCGTTTGCTGATCAAAAATGCTGGACATTTTATGATCTGGAGAGAGAAGAAAAGCGGAGAAGAAAGTGTTACTAGGGAACACTTCACCTGAGGGTCCCAAGGGTGGTAATAGCAGTGATGTATAACCCCACCACAGAACAGCAGGAGGCCAGGCAAGAGTACGACGAGAGCAAATAGAGCGATGTGTAACACACTGGCTAGGAGGCCAGAAGAGCTCATGCAATCAGTGTCAAAAAAAAGCTCCTGATCATGGTTGACTTTAAACCACAAGGAGATAGATTGGGAGAACTTGGGACGCCCACATGGGGCCAAGATACTTGGTAGGGCTAAGATGTTGAGGTGTGGTACTGGGAAACTTCATGTACCAACACACGTAAGGGACACTACAAGAGAGAGAGGAGAGGATGAACCACAAGGGCTGGACTTTAGTATTCACCTTCAGTAGTGCAGATATCGAGACATCACAATGAAAAGACCCCTTGGGGACAGTGACCAGTGGTTGTCAGCTTTCGAATACACAGTAGAGCTACAAGTGTAGGGAGAAGCAGAAGTCAGGAACGAAGAAGCCAAACTACAAAGAAAGGGGACTACACCAGGAATAGGAACTACCTGGAACGTGGTTCAGTGGTACGAGAACTGGCAGGGAAAACCAGTTAATGAGATGATGGAATATGTAGCAATAAATGCAAGGAGGCTGAGGAGAGGTATGTACCCAAAGAGGGTAACAGGAGTAATGAAAAAGCAGGATGAGCCCATGGTTTACCCAAAGTGCAGGGAGGCAAAACCAAGTGAGCTAGGGAATGGAAGAAATAAGAAGGCAAAGGACCCAGAAATAAGGAGAACAGTCGTAGATCCAGAAAAGAATATGCACAGATAAGAAGGGAGTCCCAAAGACAATATGAAAATGACAAAGCAGCGAAAGCCAAATCTGACCCGAAACTGTTTGTACAGACCACATCAGGAGAAAAACAACAGTCCAAGGACCAGTAATCACAGGCTAAGGAAGGAAGGAGGAGAGACCCAACAAGGAAATGAGCCGGGAAGTATGTAAACCTCAACAAGAGATTCAAAGAAGTGTTTTCACAGAGGAGACAGAAGGACTCCAGAAAGTAACGGAGAGGTGGGGCACACACCATGTGCTGGACACAGTGCGCACAACCGAGGAAGAAGTGGAAGAGCTTCTGAGTGAGCAATATGACCTCAAAGGCAATGGGCCAATAACATCTCCCCATGGTATTGAAGGCTGGGAGCAGAGTCGCTGTGTACCCCTAACAACAATATACAAAACATCTATCGAAACAGGTAATTTCCTGAGGCATGAAGACATCAAATGTAGTCCCAATCTTTAAAAAAGGAGACAGACATGAACATTAAACTACAGACCAGTGTCACTGACATGTAAAGTAAATGCAAAATCATGGAGAAGTATTATCTGGAGAAGATGGTGGAAACACCTAGAAAGGAAAGATCTCATCAACAGCAGCCAGCAATGTGGGTTTTTCAGGGACTGGAAAATCCTGAGTCACAAACCTACTGAGTTCTATGACATGGTGACAGCAGTAAGACAAAAGAGAGAGAGTGGTGGGTGGATTGCAATTTTCTTGGACTGCAAGAAGGCGTTGACACAGGTCCACACAAGAATTGGTGCTCAAAAACTGGAGGACCAAGCAGGGATAACAGGGAAGGCACTACAATTGATCAGGGAATACTTGTCATGAAGACCGCACGAGTCATGGTACGTGGCGAGGTGTCAGAGTGGGCACCTGTGACCTCGGGGCCCGCAGGGGTCAGTTCCCTAGGACCAGTGCTGTTCGTATTTGTGAACGACATGACGGAAGGAATAGACTCTGAGGTGTCCTGGTTTGGCAATGACGTAAGTGATGAGAAGAATACACTCGATCGAAGACCAGGCAGAACTACAACAGTATCTGGACATCTGCAGACTGGTCCAGCAATTGGCTCCTGGAGTATTTTCAATCCCACCAAGTGCAAGTCATGAAGATTGGGGAAGGGCAAAGAAGGCAGCATACAGAGTACAGTCTAGGGGGTCAGAGGACTACAAACCTCACTCAAGGAAAAATATCTTGGGGTGAGTATAAACACCAGGCACACTCCTGAAGCGCCAATCAACCAAATAACGCTGAGCAAATGGGCGCCTAGCAAACCAACCCAGAACAGCATTCCAGACATCATAATAAGGAATCGTTCAGGACCCCTGTACAACCGATAAAGTTAGGCCCAAATTGGAGTATGGCGCCACCAGATGGAACCCACACTAGCCAAGTTCACGTAAGAAACTAGATAAGTGCAAACAGGACTGCAACAAGACAAGTCCAGCGCGAAGAGGTATGTCTACGAGGAGAGGTTAAGGGAACATCAACCTGACACACTGGAGGACAGGAGAGATAGGGGGACATGATAACGACATACAAAATAGACTGAGAGAATTGACAAGGGTGGACAAAAACGAGGATGTTCCGAGATTTGACACTGAAATCAAGGGACACAGTTTGGAAGCTAAAGACACAGATGAATCACAGGGATGTTAGGAAGTATTTCATCAGAGCCACAGATGTATCATAAGTGGAAATAGTTATGGGAAGCGATGTAGTGGAGGCAGGATCCATACATAGCTTTAAGCAGAGGTACGATAAAGCTCACGGCTCAGGGAGAGTGACCTAGTGGCGATCAGTGAAGAGGCGGGGCCAGGAGCTCTGGACTCGAGACCCCCGCAACCTCAAACTAGGAAGGTACAACTAGGTGAGTACAACCACACTATGAAGCGGAGAGAGTGTAACAGGAGTTAATGGGGGAAAGCCAGACTAAAAAAAGGGGACTAATAGGTTTGAGGAACTTACTGCAGGAGGTTCCGTGGGACAGAGAACTGGCAGGAAACCCAGTAAATGAAATGATGGAATATGTAACAACAAAATGCAAGGTAGGCAGTGGAACGGTTATTCCCAAGGTGCAACAGAAACAATTGGGAAGACCAGGAACGAGCCCTTGGTTTACACCCGACGTGAAAGAAGGCAAAAACTAAATGCAATAGAGAATTGGAAAAAGTATAGAAGGCTGAGAACACATGAAAATATGGATGATCAGTCGCAGAGCCAGGAACGATATCACAGGTAAGGAGGGAGGGCCCGCGACAGTAAGGAAAATAACGAAGCATCGAAAGTCGAGAACTGACCCAACATGTTGAATATCCACATCAGAGAAGACAACAGTCAACGACCAGTGATCAACTGAGACAGAAGTGGAGAACACACAGAAATGATCAAAGAGGTATGTGAGGAGCAAGAACAGGAGATTTAAGAAAGTTTTTTACAGTAAGAGACAGGAAGGGCTTTTCTTGGTAAGACAGCACAGAAAAAACATCAAGAGGTAATATACCAACAAGTGTTGGATGACATTTGGAACAACCGAGGAGTAGGTTGCAGAAGCTGCTAAGCGGCCTGATACCTCAAAGTCTATTGGACGCGACAGCATCTCCCCTGGTCCTTAGAGAAGGAGCAGATTATGCTTGTAGCAAGCCCCAAACCACAATCTTCAACACATCCGCCTTAGAAACTGGCAACTACCTGAGATATGAAGAAGGCAAATTTCGTCAGCCCATATTTAAGAAAGGAGACAGAAACGAGGCCACTAAACTACCGATCTGTGTCTCGATATGTATAGTAATGACAAAGTCAAGGAGAAGATAATCTAGGAGTAGAGAGGGTAAACACCTGGAAACAGAACAAGGTTTAAATGAAAACCAGCATGGAGTTCAAGGAAGGCAAATTCTTTCTCACAAACCTCCTGGAGTTTTAATGACAAGGTAAACAGAATATAAGACAACTAAAAAGAGGGTGGTTTGATTGCATGTTATCCCCTGGACTGCAGTAAGTCCTTTATCACAGTTTCCTCTCAATAGGTTTGCGTCAGAAGCTGGAGGATCAGGCGCATATTAACAGGGCTGCACTGCAAAGATCAGGGAATACCTGACAGGGATGCAACAACGAGTCATGGAACGAGAAGAGGTATCACAGCAGTGACCGAGCGGGGTCCCACAGGGTCCAGTTCTAGAACCAGAGTGCTATTTTTGATATATGCGAAACGACATGATGGAAGGATAGACTCTGAAGTGTCCCTATTCGCAGATGATGTGAAGCGATGAGAAGAATAAAATAAGGATGAGAATGAGGCAGGACTGCAATGAGACCTGGACAGGCTGTACACGTGGTCCAGAAACTGCTTCTTCTCAAATTCAATCCTGCCCAAATGCAAAGTCATGAGATTGAGAGGCAAAGAAGACTGCAACACAGAGTATAGGCTAGGTGGACAAAAGACCTAACAGACCTCACTCAGGGAGAAAGACCTTGGGTGACCATAACACCGACAACTTCACCGAGGCACACATCAACCAAATTAACTGCTTGCGAAGTCATACGGGCGCCTAGCAAAAAACCAGAGAATGAGCGTTTCCGATACCTTTAATAAGGAAACATTTAAGACACTGTACACTGTGTATGTCAGGCCCATACTGGAGTATGCAGCACCAGTCTGGAACCCACACCTGGTCAAGCACGTCAAGAAGTTAGAGAAAGTGCAAAGGTTTGCAACAAGGCTAGTTAAAGAGCTCAGGGAAATGTCATACGAGGAAAGGTTGAGGGAAATTGGACTGACGACACTGGAGGACAGAAGGGCCAGGGGAGGCATGATAACGACATATAAAATACTGCGGGGAATAGACAAGTTGGACAAAGACGGGATGTTCCAGAGATGGGACACAGAAACAAGAGGTCACAGATGGAAGTTGAAGACTCAGATGAATCAAAGGGACGTTAGAAAGTATTTCTTCAGTCATAGAGTAGTCAGGCCGTGGAATAGCCTAGAAAGTGACGTAGCGTGGGTCCGTGGGGTGAAGACGTGGGTAACAAGGCTCCGAGATCCTTAGCGTTGTAAAGGCGTGCAATAACAGCTAGCAGTATCAGTGGTAGTGGAACGTCAGTGAACAATACTACGAGTGATAATTAAAGTTATTAGTTAAAGAAAGTGAGAGGAAAGGCTGAAATCATATATATTTCAAAGCGCAAACCGTTGGTGGTCTTAGGCCCTGTTGCCACATTGGTAGCGGTTAGGCCTGATGAAGTGACGTCACGACAAGTTGTGTGCCATTATACATATAAAGTGAAGTGAATATAACATGAAGTGTATACTATCATCAGTGAAGAGTGAAATCGCGTGAGGAAGCGGGATATATGAGAATATATGGTTATAATCATCACGGGTGAAGGATCTCCAAAATAGGGATTTAAGGCCTACATACGACGACTTCGTCATCAGCAGCTGGCAACTGTCACCGCAAGTTTATTCGCCTATTTGTGGTTTGCATGTTGACGGCCCTGGCTGGCCTTGCATACTGTTTGATACTGGTCACTCACTCCTGCAAGCTATTACCAGAAGTAGAATAGAAATAGCATAGACATACAGAATATAGTGTTGACGAGTGTGAGAAGGTAGGTGGGACAAGCTTTTAAGGGCAACATTGTAAGACGGTGCTAGGGTCAGGTCCCAGGAGGGTTGTGTCAGGTCATAAGAAGTTGCGGCCAGTCATTACACCACACAAGACCACTCACACTCACACACTCACACAAACAACACACACCCCAC
>NW_026504105.1:0-14630 GCF_026875155.1 Cherax quadricarinatus
GTGGGGTTGAAAAAACATCGTGGTCAAAGGAGTGAGCGTCGATGAGTATCACTGCACCCTTTCCCCTGCGTCTGGACAGATACTCAACACGGGAGACATCGCTGCGGCTGAGCGTGAGTAAAGGTACGGTCCCCCTTTTGGAAGGGTGAAGAAACATCGTAGGAGTCCTGAGGTTTTCACTAAACCTGGGGCACGACACTGGTGCCCTCGAGTGAGGCGTCGAAAAAACTGGGCAACGGGCGGGGTTTGGCAAGCGCTCGGGGGACACTTCTCGACTGGTCTTGCTGGGCTATCACTGCCGGCGACGTGGAGCGAGTTGTGGACGAGTCTGGAGGACGACTGGGCGAAACACGGGAGTCGTAACATCATACCAGACTGCAGTGGAGAGCTAGAGTCAAAGTGACATCTTCTTTGTGCAGGCGCTCATGAAGCTTGGCACGAGGCTGACACAGCCCCTGCCGCAGGGCGGCGGGGGCTTGACGAGATCATCTCTCGACAGCTGGAGTTTAGCGAGGTTAGTCTAAGCGTCCCCAGACTTGTTTCTCTACATATAACTGCACTCTGACGGTCTGGGGTAAAGTGAAACAAATCCGGGGGAATCGAGCGGGTACATTCTGCAGACACACGAGCACGACATAAAAGCTTTCTGTAAAAGGGGGGGCTCAACCTCAGGGCTGAAAAATCAGTGTCAAACACTGGTCAGGGGGGTGACTAACCAGTGGTGCTACTAGGTCGGGCTGGGCCAGCCTCACTGGAACCACAAACTTAAAAAAAACCCACCGTTTTCATCGGTACAACATGGTTTAATAGCAAATATTTTTTCGTTCAAAAAAACGACACTAAGACATATACTAAAATGGGAAACTGACTGAGGTTTAAACACAAACATATATTTTCTCTCAATTTTCTGGGCACTGAAATAATTACTAGAACACTCGATGTGCATCATGTGAGTCAGGGGTGATTGCAAGGGGCGTCAGCACAGGACGTCAAGACATCTCGAGGTCGTCAGGCAGCATCGTGAGGTGACGTCAGCAGCATCGGACGTCAGCAGACTCGTGAGGTGACGTCAGCATCCTCGAGGTGGTCAGGCAGAAGTGAGGTGACGTCAGAGACATCGTGAGGGACGTCAGCAGACATCTCGAGGGACGTCAGCAGAAACGTGAGGTGGGCGAGACATGGACGTCATTTAAGTCGGCAGCCCGTGGGTGGCGCGTCGATGTGAGCGGGGGGGCAGCCACAGCTGGGCCTGGGGGGAAACTGGGAACTCAGTGGTTTGTAGGTCTACGGATCGCCCAACCCAGTGACGTCTAATCCCCGAGCTTCGATGGCCCCGGGCACTCGGATACACAGACTGGAATGAATTCAACGAAAAACAGCAGAAAACACAGAGAGGGAGTGGGGATGGGAGTGGTGTATGGTAGACGGGTGGCGTGGGAGGGCGAGCATGGGCAAGGTGAGGAAAAGCCAATTCCTCTCCTCTCCTCCCCCACCCCACAAACACGTGGAGAAGCTCACACTGGACGCAGAAATCACCACAAGACTCACCTCTGGCTTGCTGAAACAGCTGTGCTGAGCTGAACAACAACAGCAACATACAAGTGACGCTGAACACGTGACTTGAGAAACAGCGGGGGGACACTGAAAGCGTGAGACGCTGGGACGCCACTCACAATTCTCGAAGAAATTCGGCAAATTTCGGCTGGATCCTGCTTGTACCTGTGTCTGGATGCTCAAACGTGCAGACACGACATCAGGATAACTCGTTGAGAGACGGATGCTTCTTGTGTAGGGTGATGAAGTGAAGATGACTTCATACCTCTTCCTCCTTCTCTCCAGGCAAACACAACTGCTGCAAGCACCGCTGTCACCATTTATAATGGGCTTGTTTAGTAGCTGTAGCGGGTTGTGAATGATATACTTCTTCGGAGGCTTCTTACTTTATTGTTTTAAATAGTGGTGGGTTTTCACAGGCTTGTGTGTTTGTGCCCATGGCCCGGGCAGGGCCATGCCCACGAGAGAGAGCTGGGAGGCCTTGTGTCTTGATGCCAGGCCGCTGTGTGAGTGAGGGTGAGGCAAGTCTGGGCATACTGAAGTGGCAAGGCCTATAGATGGCAGCACCAGCATAGCGCGAAATATGAACTAAGCTGGCAGACAGCATGGGCTGTCTGTGCAGACAGTACAGGCTGTCTACACATGCCCAGTAAGTACCAGTGTCTCAGAGCTGTCTGAAGCTAGTGTATGAGTCTGCATAGTTATACTAGGGGATACATACCCTCTTGGATATAGGAATTTCTGAGGTGCAGGCAGGACACTAATTATGATTGAATATTGCAGGAATTAATGCTCCTGGTTCCACTTGGTTCTGAGGGGAGTCCAAAGGGCTAAGGCTAGCTTTGGAGGGAAGTGAAAGATCAGAAATGGCTGCAACACCTAGTAGTTAGTCCATTATAACGTGCATGCAGGCGATGTTCTTGCAATACCATCATTTTTGAAAATCTTTCGCTATAGCCACTTGAGAGCTGAGTACCCACCTCAGAGCTCGGTGTCAACAAGGTTTTGCCAGGGAGCGACTACATTGGAGGCAGTCCACACAAATTACCACAAAAGTGTCCTTCGAAAACCGTGATGTGAATAGCTAGTTAAACTATCATAGCTAGGCCACAGTTAAACCAGTTTAACAGAGCTAGAGGTTAACATACATACCTAGGCCCACAGTTAGGAACCAGTTTACAGAGTTAGGTTAAGCTATCATAAGCAGGCCACAGTTCGGAACCAGTTTTACAAGTTAGTTAGGCTATCATAGCTAGGCCACTGTAGGAACCAGTTTTTAAAAAATGTTAGTATAAGTTACACACCTAGGTCAAGAAAAAGTTTTTTACACAGAGGCCAGACAAGCTGACTATACACAGAAGTTGTTATTTGCAGTGAATTTACAGGCATGCCAGGTAGGCTAGAGAAGCTTGTGAATTTACTTATTTACAGTGATTACAATAATCCAGATGTAGGAGACTTGCGTGTTAAATATTTACAGAGATTTTGTCCAAGGTAGCCACAGTTAGGCTAGGCTTGTGCAATTTTACAAAAGTAAAAGTACTAGGAGACAGATATTAACCTATTTATTGTATTTTACAGGGAGTTATAAAGCCCGGTTTAAGTTATAGCACACTACTAGGTTAGGATTTACTTCATCCAACCATCCACGCTAGACAGATGTAACTGGGCACAGGCCCAAGCTGTTTACATACATTATTTATTTACTGTTTCACAAGTTGAATTGTGAATTACTTGTGTTAACCAGAGTGATTTTAATTTATACTGTCACCCTTTTATTGTGTGATTTTCACGTCTTTGATTCATGTTAAAAGGGATTTGTGAATTATTATACCTGGACTAGTTAAGTCCGTAATTTTTGCTGGCATTGTACAGTAAGTGCTAGATTAAGCTTTCACCTCGATGACATTTTTTGATTGGGATTTGAGAGCTAACAGTGTACATTTTTTGATTCATAGTAGAGTCAATATAACAAAGGGAATTGTTAAGCTGTTGAGAAGCCTTAAGCTCGTTCATTCTACCTAACACCGTGACGTGCCTGGTGGGGTGGACTGGGTAAAGTACAATTAGTGTCCACACTCCTCATTAAACTTCGACAATGGCAGATGGGGGTTCAGGAGAGTCTGGTTCATTGTTAACAAAATTAAAACATCTGTAGCAGCATGACGAAAAAAGGGCATCTGAACAGAATGCGTAACAGGTGCAAGGCTACTTGCCAACGCAGTAATGTAGACTGCGATGATTTGCAAGACTGCTTGAAAAGTATTGGGGGAAAAATGGAAGCACTATGAACAGAGCATCTCAGCATATGAGCTAGCGGGCTAATGAGGATGATAATCCCAGGAAGTCCTTCAGCAGGCTATTGACGAATTCAATAAGGAGGATGTAGATTGTCATCGGGATATGAATATGTACAAAGATAAGTTAAAGAACATTAAAGGCAGTATTCCAAAGGGTGTTGTAACACCCACATGGGTACCCCAAACAACCACACACCTGTCATATGTTGCCGCCAGTTGCCTCAGTTGAAATTACCAACGTTCAACGAACCTTAACAGAGTACATAGTCTTTCTGGGATCAGTTTTAGAGCCCAGATAGATGACAGGAAGATTTGTCCAGAATGCCGTAAGTTGCAGTATTTTGCGATCGCCGCTCAAGGGTAAAGGCCTTAAGAACCTGTTCCGTCACTACCAGATTACTGACACTTAATTCCAACATGCCAAAGACCAATTAGAAGACATGTTTGGCAACACTGAGGAGATAAATGTAGCTATACTTTATCGGTTGTATTGATCTAGAGGTGCTTGCCGACATGACCGTCAAAGCCTAGAGAGTTCCGTATTGAAATTATGAGCTTGACAAACAGTTTCAGAGATTTGCAAGATGAGAATGATTCAGATATGGGTTCCATAGCCCAGGTTGATTCAGAAGGAAACTGCTAGCACGGGTAAAACCAAAGTGCATGAGTTACACTTAAATATTCTGGACGTAATAGTTCACGATAAAAAAAATTATTGGAAGGGTTAGGGATCTCATATCTCACCTGAGCGTAGTCAGGGGGAGAAATACCTACCAAGGAGAGTCGGTCACCTTCCCCAGACATTCGAGAGCATAGACCTAAACCAGCTCCTACTAAGTAGCACGTATTATGCCCAGGGTGAGTCCACATCCACAGGGCCAAGGAGAAGCCCAAAAGTGGCCAGTATATACGGTGCGTGTTTGTGATGAAGAACACGCAAGTTCAGGGTGTTCAAGCTTCACCACCTATAACCAAAGGGTTAAACGACTAAGGGAGTGAGACTTTGTTTCAAGTTTGTGGAGAACATTTAGCCAGGGACTGTAACGCCCCAGCTCAGGAGTGTCGGGCTGCTGGAAGGGAAAGCAACCACAGTGACTGGTTCCTAAATGATGCCGGATTAGCCCACAAGATAAGGAGAGCAAACTGCAAGAAGAGGGCGGAGAGCAAGAACAAGTCGGAAGTAGCGCTTGAATGTGTGTGAGTACGACACCGAGAATTTGTTCTGGTGAGCAGTTTCCAAGGCTCAGTGTACTTTGCCCACCATAATGGGCGGTGGTTCGACGAAATAAGTCTGAAACAACCCGTTTGTTCTCGACAGTGGGTGCACAGAGAACCTTCATAGTCGGAGAGTCTAGCACTAAGTAGAAGCTGGAGACAGTTTGATAAAGTTGACATGAAGGTGGAAAGGTTGGTGGTGGAAGTCCACGTCAGTGTCTTATCAGTAGTCAATGTGACGGTCAGGTTACTGGGCATCCGACGGAAAAAAAAAAAAATTTCAGCCTTTATAGTGAAGAGGCTGCCGCAATATCATTACCACTAGGGGACTGCTGCAGCAGTCAAACGTTTTAGAGTTGGGTGTCAAGCTAGCGGACCAGACATTGCTACGAGACAAGTTATAAAGTAGGCATCTTGGATAGGAGGATAACATAGACGAGGTTCGTTTCTACTAGAGGGTTATCAAGAGGGTGTGGGCCTGTACAGGACTTCCAGTGGGGTACATTGTAGGAGGCAGATTACCAGCACACTTCCCTCGACCCCCGTGAAAGGAGGGCCTCAGGTATTACAGCGACTGAGGCTGTCTCACCGGTGTTGATGCGGATTTGGTGCGCACGAAGTCTTTTCAGAGACGCAATGTTGCATATCTGACAGGAGCCAGAGTCCATAAACATGGGAACCTGGATGTAGTAGGGATTAAAGTGACCAGCCCGCCCCCCGAACCGAAGAGACGTATCGAGATTACTTGAACCATGTGCCTTCAGGGACGACAGTACTGGGTGCGACTCCCATGGAAACCGGGACACCCAAAAGCAGCCCACTAATTACAAGAAGGCACGGGGTCAGTAAATTCATTGTTGAACAGCCTGACCCAAAGAAGTGTCTGTGGGGAAATATGATGATATTATTAATGGAACAGCTGGCCCTAGGGTTCATTGAGAAGTGCCCAATGCCTAGCCCTGGGAAAACACCCAGCTTCCACACATGGCAGATACACCATAAGGGATGGGTCGGTAACCACTCCCATCAGAGTATTCCTTCAACTGCAGCTCGCCAGGCTAGTCCCGAGAGTCCCATCGTTTGAACGACTGTCTGCTCACAGGCCCTCCCTGATGCAGAAATTAGCAGATGTTTTGTTGATATCAGGACAGAACAGTACCCTATTGGCAGACATTAGCGCCAAAAAAAAAAAAAGCCTTCCTACGTATTGGTTGCAGCCACAAAACAGGACTACAAACAAGGTTCTTGTGGGTTGGCTGAAGGGAGGTGCCCAGCAATGGTATGATACCTACAAATCAGGGCAGTTTGTTTGGTGCCACTAGTTCACCATTCTTATTACAAGCTACCATAGACTACCACCTTGTGAATTTTTTCTGTAAATAGCCCACTTAAAGAATTACTGAAGAACCCTATGTATGTATAACAACATGGCAAGGTACCACCTTCAGATGAAAGGTTGTTGATGGACATTTACCGAGAGTCCTAATCATGAGATGCTCTCGATAACATGCCTATTGAAGAGAATGGGTGACCAAGCAATCCAACGTTGCGGGGCACGGTGGAACGTGACTATGAGGTTCCTACAGTACCTGATGTAACATCGTGTTGGGACTGGAGTGGGAATCAAGGAGAGACAGACTTAGGCTTAAAGAGGAACCAGATGGGGAAGGAAGCTGACCAGGAGGTCTTTGCTGAGCAAAGTGCAGACTGCCTTCGATCCTTTGGAGTTTGTTTTGACACCCATCAACCATTCGAGGGAGGATGCAAGTCAACAACCTGGGAGCTGAACCTAGTTTTGGACGACCCCCTGGCCAGAAACAGTTTATTTTCCTGCCAGGAGTGGGATCTGGGTTATCAAAGACCTAGCGGAATTGCATGAGTTCACATTTCCCCAGATCCCATCTGGGTGCACCGGGGGGGGATTATGACTTGCACGTCTTCTGTGGATGCCTCCTCCAGGGCCTATGGGGCAGTATCGTATTTGGTGGCTGGGACCAAGTCAATCTGGTCACCAGTCTGCGCGGGTGACACCTCCTGACGGATTGCTCGATCCTCAAAGCAAGAGCTCACGGCGATGTTGCTGGGAGCAAGACCTGGTAAGTTACGTAGAGGAGGTTGTTGAGTAATCTGAGTGTGACACACACCTATGGTAATGACAGACTCGAGGTGGCCCTTACAGTGAGGGTCCAGAATGACAGGTCCTAAGCACCCCTATGTCAGATTCGGGTAAAGGAGATACGGGAACTACAGTCAACGGTCAACAATTCTGTATGTGCCTACAGATCATAAACCAGCTGACGCTGATAGCCGAGGGGTGACACACAGAAGAGCTGTGAGTAAAAGCGAGATTTGGTTCAAAGGCCAGACTGGTTACCGGCAAGGGATTGGTGCTGGCCGGAGCAGAAATCGTGAGACAACCAGCAGCATAGTACACTTGCGGGGGAACACGACACTGAATTAATTGACCCCAGGCGCCACTCCTCGTGGAGAAAACTTATAGAGTCACGGAAATGGTATTTCATATTTGTGAGGAACTGCATTGACAAGGTAGCCAAGGGCGACAGTGTCCTCTCGTGGTCCCAGAAGAATATTGGATAAGGCAGTATACCAAAGGGAGAGAGTTTCCAGAGATGCTGGAAGTACTTGTGACCCGCAGCAGGTTATGGCGTCAGGACGCGTGTCCAAAGATGACGACTCAGGGAACAGAAAAATTGTTTCATCTCATTGGGATTGTTCCTAGACATGTGGGGCAAATAAGATGCAGGGGAATAATACAAAGACTCTGATGCTCACTATGGGGCCAAACATCCCGTGCTGCTGGGAAAGGAGGATGGGCGACAGAGCTATTGATAAAAGATTCCCCATCAGAGGACCTTACATGGGGGGTTTGGAGATACCCGCACGCTGCTACGTCAGAATTACTGTGGGTATTGAAGGGTCGAGCTGTCCGTCAAAAGGTGCTAAAGAGTTTGCACGGTCCCTTCCGCTGGTACGACGGAGACCCTACCATACCCAGGTCCACCACACTGCCCAGAGCGGGTACATAGTTGACAAGCCCTTTGAGACCGGTGGGAATAGAACTATAGAGGGGCTATCACATAGAGAACCCAGGAGACGATAGGGTGGGGCCTCAGAAAGTATAACGTCTGCCTGTTTACTTGTGCCACTACTTCGAGCTGTGCATTTGGAGTTGCAGAAATATGACAACGAGACTATCGAGAAGTTGTTCAGGAGGTTTACTGCCAGATTCTCGTGCCCGCGAATGATTATCGTCGGCAATGAGCACAAGCTTTAGGGTGCGGCCGATAAAGTTTTCAGGAATTCTTAGGGACAACGGAGAAGTACGAGAACACCTGAAGAGAATAGAGTGCGAGGTGAGGTTCATAGCTCCCCCCCAGGGCGCCCTGGTCTAGGGGGGATTCAGGAACGCATGTGGCACAGTCAAAAGGTGCATTCGAAGTCATACACGGCAGAGGGTGAAGCTTTGCTGAACTGATGACAGTGTTAGATGAGATAGAGCAGAGTTAATAACAGGCGTGCTGACTTACGAACAAAATGGGATGACGAGCAAGAACTCTCACCCCATCACATGCTGTTTGAAGAAGGATTGAGCCTTTCCCTGCAATTTTGAGTCATCTTCCAAGGAGCTGGATTATTATGGGCCAAGATGTCCCCCCATCAATGAAGAAACTCAACAGAGTCACAACCAGACTGGTGAACATCCTGTCAAATGGAACCAGATTGTGCGGCAGGGATTAACTGACAACCTTGCGGGAACATTTCTATGGTGCCGACCCCGAGGCAAATAAGATGGTGCTAGTAGAATCCAAGGCGCCCAGGGCATACTGGCCTCTTGGCCTGGTAGTGCAAACCACCCAGACAAGGCTGGGCGGTTGAGAATGGTGAAAGTGAGAAGAATGGTGTCGAGACTATAAGACCCATCAACAGGCTTTTTACCTCTCGAGGTCCACACGGTGGTTGAAAACCGGGACATGAGAAATTAGACCAGAGGCTGACTGAGCTGAGCAGCCAGATGACCCGTCGAACGGCGCTCAAGTCCAGGGCCCACTGGGGGGGGCTGCGGGAGGCCAGACTTTATCTAACTTAGCGCCTACCTTCGCGGCGGAGATGTGGTAAATTTATTTGGTCCCTAAAGTTCCACAGGACGTTCCAGCATGCCGTACGGGACGGCTGAGCTGATGGCCCTTATACCCCAACCCAAACAGGGAAGCAATTCTCTTGTCCGCGATGGATTCATTTGGTAAGACATGTATTTTAATTTAAAGAATTTACTCTTCAGGAAGGGTAGGTTAGTTTTTACTGTAGTATCACTAAATATTATGGTTTACTAAGGCAACTGTAAGATAATGATAAATTAGACCTAAACCTTAACTTAGGTAGTAATAGGCCGATAATGTAGGCAAACACTAGATAAGTTAGCTAGGACAACTGGCAGCCTAGTTTGATCAAAGAGACGAGGTCTGGAAGGGAGACCAGCTCGCTCTGCTTAAGACAGACACAACTGGACAAGACGAGCCGTGATCAGCAACGCGCCCTCCCGTTCCTTCACATTTTGGGACCTGGGGAAATCTGGTAGAGGCACCTCGATGTACCGTATATGACCGTCCTCCATCAGCCCATACAGTAAACAAAACCTCCACCTATTTCCCGTGCATAGATCTGGCAGTGTTCTTGGAGATTGTGAGTTGAGTTTTAGAACTGTGGGCCCGGCGTGCTACAGGAGAGCATGCCCAGAAGAACCAGTGTCTCAGAGCCATCTGAAGCTATTGTCTGAGTCTGCATAGTTCTACTAGGGATACATACCCTCTTGGATATAGAATTTCTGAATGTGCAGGCAGGACACAAATTACGATTGAATATTGCAGGAATTAATGCTCCCGTTGCACGTGTAATTCGAGGGGGATTCCAAAGGGGCTAAGGATAGCTTTGGGAGTGAAGATCGGATATGCTGCAACACAAGTTTTTTTTTAAAAGTTCTTTATACGTGCATGTGCAGAGCAGGAGTTTCTATGCAATACCAATCATATTGTGAAAATCAGTCCTATAAGCCACTTGTGAGCTGGGTACCCACCTCAGAGCTCGGTGTTCAACAGAGTTTGCCAGGGTAGGCGACTCACTTGGAGGCAGTCCACACAAATTTTCACATTGACCTTACCTGGTGTGGGTTGAAGTTTGGAGAGTCACTTCACCTCCACTCTTCTCCTAATCAGGTAGGGTGATCCTACCAGGAGTATTACTGTTGTTCCTTCTTTTGTTTGCTGGATACCAGTAATGATTTTGGCATTTATCATTCTTTTCCATTCTTAAATGTTATATTATCATGACCATTGGTAACCAGTTTATTTTTTCTTATTACCAGCTCTGTTCCTGGCGTGGTCATCCAGGATAGACGCCAGATAAAGGAGCAAGACATTTGTTTAATGAGACCTTATTCACATTTATTGGAACTACTACTGCCCTTACCTGTTCTACTTGTGGTGCTCCATCCAAGTGGTAGGAGATTCCAAAACATCGGACTATCACCATCCGCCCAGGATAACCTACATCAATAATATCAGAAGATCTATCCAGGGCCTTACCTACTCCTGCCCAACTACAAGAACCGAAGGCCATATATTTTTTTTTATATAATTAAATTTTAAGTAAAATCCTCAAAAATCATTATTCTTATTTTTCCTAGTCTTTTCTTTATTTATTTTTCCATTAGTTTCTTTTGTTCAGATGGAAGGCGTTCCACTGACAGTTATCACTAAGGCCTGATACTGGATGTGTTATTTGCCTTGTTTTTGGCATATGAAAAGAAATATTTGAAATTTCTTCCAGTTTCATAGCTTTTAGCTCCTGTCTTTCCTGAGTCCTGCAAGATTCACTTAGCTTAAGTTCAACATTTTCTATTTCCATAGTCAATGTTTCCTTCCACATTTCAGTAAGCCTCATTACAATTAAGGCAAGAGGGATTCAGACTTCAGGATGTAGTTGTATGGTCGTCAGCACCACAGACTGGGCACTTTGTGATGGACCTGCAATATTTTGCTGGGTGGCCAAAGCGCCAGCAATTTCTGCACTCTTGTGGTGTAGGGATCAACTCTCTGATTTGGAGACGGTGCCCAACAATATAAACGGAGGGCCAAAGCTCACTACAGTCGAAAGTTAAGCGAGCTATATGCAGGGGTAGCGTCTCCGCCTGCGGGCAGGTAGTATATACATGTCTACTATGAGAATTGGGAGGTCTTGGAGCTTAAGTTGGTCACGAATGTCTTCATCACATGTCTGGAAGTTATGTTGAACAATGGATGATTTAGAATGATGGTACCACTACAAGAATTGAGAGGTGTTTTTCGAACTGTTACCTGGAGTTTACCTGGAGAGGGTTTCAGGGGTCAATGCCCCCATGGCTCGGTCTGAGACCAGGCCTCATGGTGGATCAGGGTCTGATCAACCAGGCTGTTACTGCTGGCCGCACACAAGCTGACATACGAAACACAGCCCGGTTGGTCAGGTACTGACTAGGTGCCTGTCCAGTGCCTTCTTGAAGACAGCCAGTGGTCTATTGGTAATCCCCCTTATGTATGCTGGGAGGCAATTGAACAGTCTTGGGCCCCAGACACTTATTGTGTTGTCTCTCAGTGTACTCGTGGCGCCCCTGCTTTTCATCAGGGGAATGTTGCATCTCCTGCCGAGTCTTGGGATAGTATCTACAGTAGGGCCCCACTTATATAGCAGGATAGGTTCCAGGCTACTGCCGGAAAGCAGAACACCATTTTTTCCACTTATAAATGCATATAAATGCCAGACAAGTTTACACTAACTTATATTAAGTTAGTAATAGAACTAGGCATTAAAAACAATAAACTAAAATACATACACGGTATATTCATTACTTGCCTTAAAATATTTGTAGTCTTAATGTAAGACGAGAGTTGAGTATATTTATTCTTGTAGGAAGTTAGGTGTAGGTAGCCGGTAGATGTAGGTAGGCCGGTAGATGTAGGTAGCCGGTAGATGAGGTATCCTGGGCTACGTAGCTAACGATATTTAAGTGCGCCCAGAGCCCATATTATTACCAACGACTACCATGTTTTCACAGAGTTGAATAGTTTTTCTAACAACCACCTTTTAATGCCATCATAAACGAAGGGAGAAGTAAGAATAATTCATACCGAGAATTGTAAACAAAAGCATTGTGTTAAGGGAGTGTCATAGGCCAAACGCAGTCGAATACGTTTACCTCTGATGCTGGACCAAGAAAACGTATGTTTCCCTCACCCAGCTACCACACCTCAATATAAACACAGCATGTTTATTTAGCTACGTAATGTGTTACCTGTAATAATTTTTGAAAAAAAAAAATATCGTAGATTAATCAAAATGTCTATATTAATGTAAAATAGGATATTTCATGTGTTCAAGAGTGATTATTACGGTACAGTGGACCATTGCTGGTTTGGTCTCTGCAATATATTCAAAAAAGATTGCTTCAAGTGTTTCAGAATTTCAGAGACGTCGTATGGGAGACAATATTGGAAATGGTAGGTGAGGTTGAGTCAAGATATGGAACTTGTATTGACTGTTACCAAGGTGGGGGTGGGGGCGAAAGTGGGTGGAGGGAACTGGAGAAGCGTGGAAGGGGACAGAAAGGCAGAAACCTGTGAGAGGTGGCTAGAGAGGAAAAACTTGAGGGAACAGGGGAGAAGGTACAGTACGAGGAGTGTGAGTGGTGATGAACCTCTACACTTGTAACAGAGCCAGTGAGAGGGGGAGAACCAGGTACAGAGACAGGGAAGGGAAAAATGAGGAGTGGAAGATGGGTAGGTGTTAACGGACCTTTTTTTGACTTTTGAGAAGTAGAGGGAAACGATTGGAGGGTTTGGGTTTGTTACCATAACGAATCTATCGTCTCTACTGAGGCTATTTGTGAGAGAGAACACGAAAGAACAAGATCATACTGAGACATTGAATAGGGACGTCTGAGCCGAGGACAGCAGATGAATTAGCTACAGGATGACAATGGGAGAGGTAACCACAGAGTGGTGCAGAAGATGGGATACCAGAATGAGGGGACTTTTTGAAACACGGAATAAGAAACACGAGGTATCCTCCCTTGGAGGCGGAGATAGAAACTGACATGGCATAAGGGAACCTTCTGCCTCTTTGAGTGTTAACGGATTTCCCCTCGTTTAAGTAGACTTGACAACGGCGAGAGTACGAAGGGTGGCGCCCCATGAAATTAGGCAAGAGGAGGTTCGATTGCAAGACGTATTAGAATGGTTCATCGCACCACAGACTGGGCATTTCGGCGATAGATCTGCAAATTTTTGCTGGATGGCCAAATCGCCAGCAATTTCTACATTGTTGCGGAGAAGGGATCACTTTCGAACTTGTAACCTATGTCCCTGCTACATAAACTGAGGAATGGGTAGTTCACGGCTGTCAAAGTAAAACGAGCCCCATTGCTAGGGTATCGTCTCCGCCCGCGGGCAGAAGAACGTAGTGGTCTACCTTGAAGGATTGGGAAATTATTAATATAATCAAGGGGGAAGCGCTAACCCGGAGATTATACACGCCTGGGGGAATGTGGAAGGCATTCAGCTTAAATCGGGAACTGGGAGCACAGATCCAATTCCCTAAATCAAAGAGCCCCCACCAACATCCAAGGAACCTTCCTGAGGGGTTAGGATTGGGAGATCTTGGAGTTCTAGCGTCAAAAATGTCGTCCATGTTGGAAATTTTGTTGAATAGGTATGGGCGAATGACGGTACCCTACAAGAATTGAGGGAATGATGCTTTTAATTTACGGAAAGTATCGTTGGGAAAGACGAGAAAGCTCATGAGCCAGGGTAGCATTCTGTACGTGACGTGGGTACCGCTTTAAGAGCATGAAAAGAAAAAATTTCTTTACCCAAAATGGATAGGAGTGCCTTGCCCAAAACTGTGGCAGAAAGTGGAGTAGAGGAAGTGGTCGAAAGTGAAGAATTTAGTCCCTTGTAAATCTGAAATGAGCGTGGGGAAAAGGGAGTGAAGGGCGGCGATCTTTTTGAGAAGAACGAGAAGGTGGAGAAGTATATCAGCAGGTAATTGTCATTGTCGTTTTGGCGTGGGGACCAAGTTGGTCCCGTGGAAGGGCCCGGGGATTCAAAAATTGCTGCACCGTAGAGGGAGGGCCGGAAGATAGTCGGGGGAGCGAAGGTCAGTAAACAAAGGGGTCAGTCGAGGCTCAGTACCCGAAAACAAAAATAGGAAAAAGCAGGGAAGAGGTACAGGGCATGAGGAGTGTCCGAAAAGGGGGTCCAAAGAAGGCGGGGTCAGAAGGGGTGTGGTACAAGAAGGGGCCCGGGGGTAGCAGGTTTTTGGTAGGGCGCCTGGTTAGGTTACTTCTTTCTTTTTGTTTTTAAGAAAAAAAAAAAAAGGAAAAAAAAAAAAAATAAAAAAAAAATAAAAAAGGGGAGGGGGGGGGGATATTCCTAGGAGGAATGAAAGGGCCCCGAAATCCCCTCCGGCCCCCAAAGGACCCCAGGACCGAAAAAAGCGCAGATGCAGCAT
>NW_026504107.1:0-18864 GCF_026875155.1 Cherax quadricarinatus
TCATTGCAGAAAACCAAAGCTCCAGGGGGACATAAAACCAAAACTTTCAGGGGGCTGCAGAAAAAAATATGAAGTTCAACGATGAGAATTTCATTACCCCAGATATGGTAAACATGAGGAAAATTTTAAATCTTCATCAGAGTACAAAACAAATTCTGGCCACAAAATAGAGCGAAACACAACGTCAAAGACCTGGAGTGATCATGTCGGAGGATCTCACCTTCAAGGACCATAAATTGTATCAATCGCATCTGCTAGAAAAATGACAGGATGGATAATGAGAACCTTCAAAATAGGGAGGCCAAGCCCATGATGACACTCTTCAGGTCACTTGTTCTATCTAGGCTGGAATATTGCTGCACTCTAATAGCACCTTTCAAGGCAGAGTGAAATTGCCGACCTAGAAAATGTACAGAGAACTTTCACGGCGCGCATAATGGAGATAAAACACCTCAATTATTGGGAGCGCTTGAGGTTCCCAAACCTGTATTCCCTGGAACGCAGGAGGAAGAATACATGATTATATACACCTGGAAAATCCTAGAGGGACTAGTACCGAACTTGCACACGAAAATCACTCACTACGAAAGCAAAAGACTTGGCAGACGATGCTCCATCCCCCCAATGAAAAGCAGGGGTGTCACTAGCACGTTAAGAGACCATACAATAAGTGTCAGGGGCCCGAGACTGTTCAACTGCCTCCCAGCACACATAAGGGGGATTACCAACAGACCCCTGGCAGTCTTCAAGCTGGCACTGGACAAGCACCTAAAGTCAGTTCCGGATCAGCCGGGCTGTGGCTCGTACGTTGGTTTGCGTGCAGCCAGCAGCAACAGCCTGGTTGATCAGGCTCTGATCCACCAGGAGGCCTGGTCACAGACCTGGCCGCGGGGGCGTTGACCCCCGGAACTCTCTCCAGGTAAACTCCAGGTAATGGAGTTGGTGCCTATATGCAGTAACGTGCTGGGGCTGACTTGGGATACTGAGACTTGTTATTGTTAAAGTCTCATAATTCCAGTATGCCCAATAAATTTATCCAGGGAGCATAGGCTTATGCCCCTGAGAGAATGGAACAGTAATTAGTCCATTTTGAGGGATCAATAAATATGGATGGCCATGGAGTTGAAGTGCCTATATGCAGTAATGTGTTGGGGCTGACTTGGGATACTGAGAGAGACTTGTTATTGTTAAAGTCTCATAATTCCAGTATGCCCAACAAATTAACCCCGAGAGCATAGACTTCATGTCACACCTTACAATAAGAGGGAAATTGTTAATACCAGAAGCATGGAGGCTTGAGTGTGCTTTGGATGGAGTCCTACCTGAGGAGTTAACAGGTGGAAAGAATTAATGGGTGATTATGTAAATACCAATGTTGGAGTTCCCAAGCCAGCTGGCCAGTGAAGATGGGAAAATTGTACTCCACATTATGTAAGTCGTCTAGCAACGACCTCCGCCCGGCCGCAGTGTGGAAAATTTTTAATTTTCCGAAACTATAGTGCCTAATAGGTGTTTAAGGTGTCGATATGAGTCAAAAATATATTTGACAATAGGATAGAACCAAGAGTTCCCTTTGCACATGCGTGGATGTGCGGGGGGAGAGGTCGACTCAGGCCATGGGGGAGGCGGGAGTGTTTTGAATATAGTGAGGAGGCTGGGAAAGCATGGAACCAGGAAATTGGCGTTCACGGCGGCCTAAGGATTAATATGGGCCTCACTTCATAATAGGAAGTGTCGTAACTGTTCTTGGTGAAGAGTGAGGGAACGTGATTTACTGGACCACCGTAAAAAGGTGGTAAAATTAGTGAATAATGGTTCGACCGGGTGTGACTGGTGCGCGGCCATGGTGTGTGTCCAGGGGAAATACCCGTGTGTTAATCCTCACTCATTGGCCTCAGATCTTAATGGAGTGACCTCTAATGTGTATAATAATTATGAGACGTTAAATCGTCTTGTGAATGGTAATGTAATCAGTGATAATAACATTGAGTTAAGAGAATGTGGGATGTGAAATAGATCGCCCTGCTCCGAGTGAACGCGTGATTCTCGTACCAAGGATAGTGAAGCTTTATGGAATCACGACTTCTAAACCGGGACAAACCAACAGATACCTCGTCCTGCTGGAATGAGAACCGTGTCGGTGTAGCAGGACATCGAAATGAGATGGCGAATGGAGGAAATAAGGAGTATCAATCACCCACAGTTAAGTAACCCTTCTAGTTATAGCAGACTGATACTGGCCAGTTAGGTATGTTGTAATTGAGTAGGTTATGAGTGATCCAGCTACATCAAGTGACCACCAGAGAATATCTGGTAAGTGGAGAGATTATGTACCAGGGGGTTTTTCCTTTATGGAAAAAACCCAAAGGTAACCTCCCCCCCCCCCCTCCTTCATTCATTTTAAAACAAATTTATAATCTATACACCCCCAAAAAATTTTTTTAAATTAGTAGCCCAAAAACCTTTTTTGGGTGTTTACCCAAATTTCCATACTGGTCTCGATAGATATGGAAAAATTTTTGAGGTCGAAGGGACCACCTGCCATGCCCCCGGGTGGGTTAATTTTTTCTCAAAGTCTACACGGTGACCAACGGTAAACAATATGGTTGTTGGGGGAAATTTTTAATTTCCGAAGCTAAAAGTCCCCTAATAAGTGTTTAATGTGTTGTTTGTGTCAAAAGGGTATTTGTTTTTTTGAAGGGAAAAACCCCAACGGGGTTTTTCCCGCTGCGCCGGCCGCGGGATTGCGGGGGGTTGTAGGGGGTCGAGCGGGGGCACAGGGGGGGGGCATTTTTTTTTGAATGGGTGAGGGGGGGCTTGGGAAAAAGGGGGGATGGGGAAAAGGGGCGTTCAGGGCCCGGCCTAAGGATTAATATGGCCCAAAATTTTCATAATGGGAAAAAGGGCGTGACTGCCCCTATTAAAGAGGAGGGAACGTGATTTGCGGGACCACCGTAAAAAAATGGTAAAATTAGTGAAAAAATGAAAAGGCCCGGGTGCCTGACTGGGCGACCCCCATGGTGTGGGGGTCCAGGGGGAAAATACCCTGAGTTAATCCTTACTTTTTTGGCCTCAGATTTTAATGGGGGTGACCTCTAATTTGTATAATAAATTTGGGGGCCTTTTAAATGTCTTGTAAATTGGTATGTAATCAAGTGATAATAACTTTAAGTTAAGGGAATGCGGATGTAAAAAGATCGCCCTGCTCCGAGTGAACGCTGTTTAACGCATCAAGGAAGTGAATTTTTAGGGGAATCACGATTTTTAAACCCGGGGGAAAAACCCCAAACCCGGTTTCCTCGCCCCTGGGGGAATAAAAACCCGTTGGGGTTGGGGCGGGCATCGAAAAGAGATGGGAATGGAGGGAAAAAAAAGGAGCATCAATCACCCCCATTTTAAGTAACCCTTTATTAAAACAACTGAAAACTGGCCCAGTTGGGTTTTTTTTAATTAGTTTTGGGTTTAAAGGGTCATCCCCCCCACATAAATTTACCACCGGGGAATATCTGGTAAGGGGTTGGGTTTTTTAAACAAATGTTTTTCCCTTTTTGAGGGATGTTTCCATGTGTATCCTACCCCCCCCCCCTTTCTTTTCATTTAAACAGTAAATCTATACAGTCCCCAAATAATAAAAGCGCCGTGCGGGAGGGTATTTAACCCAATTTATACTGGTCTCGGTTAGATGTGGACAAGATTTTTGGGGGTCGGGGGGCCACCTGGGGGGCCCCAGAGGTGGTTAATTTTTTCCCAAATGTCTCCACGGGGGGGAATCGGAAAACCAAAAAGGTTTTGCCCTCCCAATGAGTTTAAACTTTTATGTATAAAATTTTTGAGGTACTTTCGGGTTTAAGCACCCTAAAAAAATTTTCCATATCTGCCCGTGGTCCTTCCTAAAACCGGATGAAATCAGTAAAAAAATTAATTAAATTTAAATTTTTAAAAATTTAAGTGACTGATTAAAGGGAAAGTGGGTATGGGGACAAAAATTTTAAAACGGCGTGGGGTGGGGGATAATTAGCCCAAATTAAATTTAAAAAACCTTATCAAATGGGTTTTTTTTTTTTTTTTTGGGGCGGTTTTTTTTAAAGTCCCAAAAAATTACTCTCAAAAGGGTTTTCCTACTTAATTTTAAAAATTTTGGGGGTTTAAATTTTTTTCCAAAAACCCCTTTGGCTGGGGTCTGGGGAATTTAAGTGCAGCGGGCAAGCCCCAGGGAAAGGGGCCCAAAAGAAAAGAAAGGGGAAACTACAAGCTCGGAAGGGTCAGTCTAAAATCTAAAACAAGTGAAAGGGAAATTTTAAGGGAGCAAGAAAGGGGTAAACCCCTAGAATTAAAGCTACACCTAATTTTAAAGAAAATAGACATAAAAACATATAGATTGAGGTTTAAAGATTTGTGAAAAAATTCTGCAAAGAGAATTGTGCAGATGATGCAAAGGGGGGGCCCTTCGGGAAATCAATATTATGAATGGAGGAAAACCCTTTTGTGTCCTGAAAAACTAAGGCTTCGGGGGAAGGTTAAAAGGGTGTAAAAAATGTTTTTGGGTTTTCCAAAATTTAAAAGGGAAAAAGCCCAGAGGTTTTCTCCCAAAAAACTCCCAGAATTATGAATTTTTTGGTTTAACCCGGGGAGAAAAAACGGGGAAGGGTTTTTGGTCTATTTTTTAAACCCGTCGTACATGAAAAAGGAGTGATCTTGCAAGTTTTCCCAAAAATTTTTGCTTAAAAAAGGGGGCAAGAAAGGGGATGCGCTTTTTTCCCATACAAGCATTCCCCAAATGTAGATGACTCCTTTATTTGAGGCGGTGACTTTTTGGAGGTCCCTTCCCGGTAATTGGAGCAAAGTAGGGGATTAGAAGCTAATTTGGGTTAGTTTTGAAGATCCAGATCAAAAGCAAAGCTTACAGAAATTTTAGGAATCAAATAGAAACCCTTTTCAAATGACCTTGAGTAAAAAAATATGACCCGGGAAAGGTGAGCGGAGGGGTTTTTTTGGAGTCCCCTTAAATTCAGAAAAAAATTGAACCACAAAAACATGGGATTTTTTATCAAACAGTTTCACACTTTTTTTAATTCGGGGTTGGAGAAAATAAGAGGGGGAAATGAAAAAAAGTAATTGTCCAACGGGCAGACCAGCCAACCCATTACCAAAAAAAAATACCACGTCTACAGACCCCAGTGCCCCTGTCAAGTTCCAAAAAGGAAACTTTACCCAAATATCAATAACCCAAAGTCCCCTTTACAAAACCCGGGGTTTTCCTTTGGGCACATTTCAAGGGGACGGGGCCAAAAATATTTGGTTCCCCACATTAAAGCAAGAGGGGGAAGTCCCCCAAAAAAAGGGGTTTAGCCCATTTGTTAAGAGGTCAGGCAAGAAAGGAGGGGAATTTTATCTTCTGCAACGGGACTTTATTTCCAAAAAACTGTAATTCCTATATTCATGGGTTTTAAAAATGGAAAGATTGGAAAACCCTTTCTGATTTAACAGGTGTTAGGAAAAACATAATGTTTAAGGGGTGCCCTGGGTTTAACCTTTTTCCCATTGTTACATGTTTAAAAGGGAAACACCAAAATGCTATGTGTAAGGGCGGAAACTAATCGAATAAAAGGTAAAAATAGTACTGATAGTGATAAAAAACCCGGACACAACAGTAGCCCAAAGTTTAAAAATTTCAGGTTTTTAAATCGGTAATGGGTGGCCTAGCTGAGGTGCTTTGCCTTTGTTTTGGGTGTGGGGGATTTAAAAAAAAAACGGCGGTAAAACCAAAACTGTAAAGCATTAAATGGATCAGGGGTCACAACGGTACCTTCATAAAAATAATTGCCTTAATGGGGAAAAAGGGGGCAAAAAGGGAATTTCCTTTCTAAACTCAAGCTATCTGGCTTTCCTCGAAAAAAGAAGGCCCAGCAAACGACACTGTTTTTGTAACTGTCAGGTGGGCAATAAGAAAACTATTAATGCCGTAATTGGGATAGGCTCCCCCGAGAAAAATATCTACTTATGGGCTTGGTAATTTCTACTGAAAGGCTTTCAAAATAAGGAAACATGGGCACCTTTTCTTTGGGTTTTTTAAAGGGTTCTTTTTGGGGGCCCAAAAATATTTTTATTTGGTAGTGACCAAAATTTGCCCCCTTTTTAAAGGGTTTTGACAAAGAAATTTCGGAAATCACCCTTTTAAAGGGCCGCCCGGAGGGCCGGGGATTAAGGGGAGGTTCCTTTAAACGATTTAAAGAATTTACTGGGGGAATCCATACCCGGGGTGTCCCTTCTCATGAAGTTTTCACCCCAGTAAAAAATACTTCAATAGGGGGATTTAAGTTGAACCGTGTTAAATTTGGGGGGAAATTTGGGCAATAAGGGGGTTTAATGTAAATGAAGAAAATCCCCCTGATTCCTTTTTCAAGAAAAGTACCAGAAGGAGTTTAAAATTTTAAAAAAGGACAAAAATGGGTGAGACTTTCCCTGGAACGAACCCTTCCCGACCAAACCAACCCAAAATTTCCGGGGTGGCGTAAGGGCAAATAAAGGCTAGCTCCACGAACTGAGGGAAGGGCAAACCCCGAACTGTTTTATGCTTAAGATGGTAAAATTAATTGAGCAGTTAAAAAATAAATTCATAAGGAGGGGGCCTCCCCAGGGGAAGCCCAGATTTTAAAGGTCACTATTTGCCCACCACTGGGGTGAAAAAGGATTCTAAGACCACTCCCCGGGGATTGTGTTTAAAATTTTGTGCCGGAGTAATAAAAATGTTTCCTAGTTTTAATGATGTTTGAAAGACAGGGCCGTCCCTTGACGGAAAAAATGGGAGACTATTAAATTTAAAAATTTAGGGTTTTAAAATTTTTTTCCCCTTTTCGGCGGACATAAATAAAACCCTTTTCCCGAAAGGGGGGTCTGCAGGAGGTGACCGGGAAGCACTAGGTTCTTTTTGGGCCCCAGAATCCTAGGGACCCCCTTAGTCCCCCGAAACTTTTGCTTAGGAGTGTAATTTTTTTGGTGCTACCCCATCCGTTCCTACTCCAAGGGAACGATAAAAAGCACACCCCTTTTAACGTGGGTTTTTGGGCCACTGGGTGGAGTAATGGGAAACAATTTTATGTGGACAATTTCCCGGGGGGTGACGTCTATGAAGAGGAACTAATGAGGCATATACGCAGGGGGCCTTTAAAGAAATTTTGAAGGGGCAAAAAATGCCCCCTGGGGGGAAAGGAAAAGTTTAAAAATTTGTCCAGGTTAAGGGTTCAAATAAATTTAAAAACAAACCCTTTGGGGTTTGAATGTGTCCCAAAAATTTGTTTTGGGGCTGGGGGTTTTACTTGGGACACAGAGGGGACTTGTTTTCGTTTAAAAACTAATAACTACAGCATGCCCAATAAAAAAACCAAGAGAGTTTACTTGCGGAAATTTCAAAATGCTTCCCAAACCACTAGGCTTAGTGTCCCCACTTTTCCATAAGGGAAAAAAATTTTTGATAAAAGGGGAAAATGGAAACTTAATGTGCTTTGGGGTGAAACCCTACCCCCGGGGGAAAATTTTTTTTTAAAGGGGGGGAAGAACCCAAAAGGTGAAATAAGTAAAATTACCCAAAGTTGGGTTCCCACATAATGTGGGCCCGCCAAGATGAAAAAATGTACCCACATTTTTTTGGGGTGCTTCGAAAATTTGCATATGAGCATTTGGTTTACCTTCAATTTAATAGGCCCTTTCTCTATGTTTGTCTAAGGCTAGGGTTGGGTCCCAAACCCAAAACACGTGTACATATTTAGGTACAAGGGCAAAGCCCCCACTTTTTTGGTACAGATACACAAAGCTACACTTAAATTTTGGTTTTAGGTTAAAAACCCTAATACACTTTTTTAAAGGGACAGGGACACATAAACTAAAACCCATTTTTTTTAAGGAAAAATTGCAACACAATTTTAAAATACAGGTACACATAGCAACACTATTTTGGACAGGGACAAAAGCAAATATTTAATTACCCGGTTTCACATAGAACACTATTTAGGTACAGGTACACATAGCAACACTTTTTTAGGAACAGGTCCCCCATAGCAAAACAATTTTGGTACAGGAAAACATAACAACAATAGGTTTGGTTAAAAAGGTACACATAGTAACCCCTATTAGGTACGGTACACTAGCAACACCATTTTTTGGGACAGGGGACCCCATATACACAAATTTTGGGAAGTACACACACAAAACTATTTTTGGTACAGGTTTCACAAGCAAAACAATTTTGGTACAGGGAAACAAAGCTACACTTTGGGGGTACCCGAAAAACCCCTAGCAAACTATTTAGGGGCAGGGGTCACATAGCAAACTATTTAAGGGAAAAACCCACACATTTGCTACACTATTTAGGAAAAAAGGTACACATAGGGAAAATATTAAATTTCAGGTTTCATGGGAGGGCCCCTGTTTGGGTACAGGTTAAACCCAAAACTACATATTTGGGTTCAGGGACACATGCAACACTAATTTTGGTACAGGACACAAGCAAAACTATTTAGGAACAGGGACACATTTGTACACAAAATTTTGGAAAAGGGACACAAAGCAAAACTAAGTAGGGGAAAGGACACATGCAACACTATTTAGGTAAAGGTACACATGGCAACATATTTTTGTACAATTTTCCCAGAGCTATTTCTTTTAGGGGACATGTAAAACTTTGGCAAAAAATTTTGGGAAAAAGTTTCAATACCAAAACTTTTTAGGTACAGGAACACAAGGGAAAAAACCCATTATTTGGTACCGTACCCCCAAAACAACCAAAATTTATTTAGGTTAAGGGAAATATTGCAAAATATTTAGGTTCAGGAAACATAGCAAAACAATTTTTGGGTACAGGGAACCCAAACAACCCAAAAATTTTTGAAAAGGTACACATTTGCAACACAATTTTGGTACAGGACCCCATACCCACCTAAATTTTTGTACAGGAAAAACTAGCTTCCCCTATTTTTGGGACAGGAAAACATACAACAACCCTTTAAGGGTTAGGTTTTTACATAGTCACTATTTAGGTTTCAGGTTTAAAGTAGCACACTTTTGGGGAAACCGGTACACTAGCAAAACTATTTAAGGGTTCCCGGAACACATAGCAACACTATTTTTGGTACGAAACCCATAGCAACACCATTTAATAGGAAAAGGGGGCACTAAACAACACTAAATTTTGGTATAGGGAATATTGCAAAACTATTAAGGACAGGAAAAACATAGCAACATTTTTTTTTAGGGGAAGGGGACACAAGCTACACTATTTAAAATTGGTAAGGTAAAAAAAGCAACCCCCTATTTAGGTACAGGTACACATAGCAAAAACTCTTTTGGGAAAAGGGTTTCACTTGCTACACTATTTAGGTACAGGGGACACATACTAACAATTTGGTAAAAGGTACACATGCAACCACTATTTAGGTTTAGGTTCACATAGCTACACTATTTAGGAACAGGGGACCATAGCAAACAACACTAAAATTTTGGTACAGGTACATTTTAGCTCACTCTTTGGGGCGGTACACATAGGGAAAAAAATTAGGTACAGGAAAAACATAGCTAAGCTATTTAGGTTTCTGAAAACATTGGCAACACAATTTTGGACAGCTACCCCAAAGGGGTATTAAAATTTTTTGGGACAGGGACACATTTGCAAAAACTATTTTTGGTTAAAAGGTACACAAAAACAACACTATTTGGTAAAGGGACACATTTGGGAAAAAAAACTATTTAAAGGGACGGTACAAGAGATAAAACATTAGGGCAAGTAAAACATAGCAAACCCCTATAGGTACAGGTACACCCTAGCAAACTATTTAAAGGGACGGAAAACCCTACTACAAATTTTGGACAGGACACAAGCACACTATTTTGGTTTCCCCGGTACAAAATGCAACACAAATTTTTGGGTACAGGGACACCCTAGCAACACTAATTTTTGTACATTTTCATAGCAGCCCCCTATTTATTACAAAGGGACCCATAGCTACACAAATTTTTGGGGGGGAGGGGACCATACAACCACTATTTAGGTTTTAAAAAAGGGTTTTAAAAAATACAACACAATTTAGGCACAGGGACACATAGCAACACTATTTAAGGATAAAGGGAACATAGCTACACAAATTTTGATAAAAGTTCACATACAAAACTATTTAGGGCAGGTTTCACATAGCAACATATTTAGGGTTTAAAGGGACACATACAACACTATTTTGGTTTCAGGGACACATAGCTTTCCCCTCTTTTGGGGACAGGTTTCACATAAAAAACACTTTTTTAGGTACTGGCACTAGCAACACTATTTTAGGTACAGGTTTCCCCATACTTTCACTATTTACGAAAAGGCCCCATTTGCTTTCATTATTTAGGTACAGGTAATATGCTTTTACTAAATTTTTGGTTTTAAAAAGGGCACCGCAACACAAAAAAGGTACAGTTTAAAAACCCGAGCAACATTTTTTAGGTACAGGTACACATAGGTACACTACTTGGGACAGGTACACCTAGCAACACTATTTTGGGTACAGGAAAACATAGGGCCCAAAAATTTAGGTACAGGTAAAAAATGCAACACTATTTAGGTACAGGGAAAACACCCGAAACACTATTTAGGTACAGGTACACAAACAACACAAAATTTAAGGGACAGGTTTCACATAGGCCCCCACATTTAGGTACAGGTTTCACATAGCCCAAAACTATTTAGGTACAGGGAAAACCCAAAACAAAACTATTTAGGTACAGGTACACATAGCAAACTTTTTTAGGTACAGGTACACATAGCAAAAAACTATTTATTAAAAGGGAAACAAAAGCTCCATTTTTTAAGGTTTCAGGTACAAAATGAAACCCCTTTTAAGGAAACAAGGGGCACATTTGCTACACTATTTTGGGTAAAGGAAAACATAGCCCACACTAATTTGGGGGAGGTACCCCCAAAAACTACAGTAACTTAGGAAAAGTTTTTCCATGCAGCCCCTATTTAGGTTACAGTTTCACATAGGGAACACTATTTTTGGTTTTCGGGACACATAGCTACTCTAAAATTTGGTACAGGTACACATACCCTACTAATTTTGGGTACAGGTACATGTAGCACACCCCGTTTGGGGACAGGTACCCATAGGGTTTCACTTTTAGGTACAGGTACAATAGCAACACTATTTAGGTTTCAGGAAAACATAACAACCAAAAAAAAGGTACAGGGACACTAGCTAAAATTTTATTTTAAAAAAAAATTACACACAGCAAAACAATTTAGGTACAGGTTTCCAAAGGGAACACTATTTAAAGGGAAAGGAAAAACATACAACCCCTATTTGGGTACAGGTACACAAAGCAAAACTATTAGGTACAAGTAACATAAACAACACCCAAATTTTTTAAAAGGGGGGAAAACATAAAAACCTTTTTAGGTACCGGAAAACAAAAATTTCACTAAAACTGGTACAGGTACACATACCACACTAATTTTTGGGACAGGTACACATAGCAAACTTTTTAGGTACAGGTTTCATATACCCCACTTTTTGGTACAGGGACAACATAAAAACACTATTTAGGTACAGGGACACCCTTTGCAAACCCCCAAATTTTGGTACAGGTAAAATAGCTACCATTTTAAAGGGACAGGGGTAAACAAAAGCAACAAATTTAGGTACAGGAACTCAAACTACACTATTTAGGAAAAGGTTTCACAAAGCAAAAACTTTTTTTTAGGTAAAAGGGGACACATAGCAACACTAAATTAGGGGGGAAAAGGGAAAAAAAGCTCACCCTTTTTAAAGGTACAGGTTTCACATAGGGAACACTTTTGGAAAAAGGTGCACATAGGGTACACTATTTAGGGAAAGGTTTCACAAGCGACCCCCATTTTGGCAGGTACAAATATCCCCTCTTAGGTACAGGTTTTAAAATAGCCAAAACAAATTTTGGTTTCAGGACACATTTGCAAAACCCATTTAGGGTTAAAAGGTAGACATAGGGAAAACTAATTTTGGTACAGGGTTCACATTGCCCACCCCATTTAGGTACAGGGTTTTCATAGCACACTATTTAGGTACAGGAACCCCATTGGGTTTCACTATTTAGGTACAGGTTTCACAAAGCAAAAAATATTTTGGAAAAGGAACACCCTAGCAAAAACCAAAAAAGCACCGGGTTCACAAAGCAAAAACTATTAAAAGAACATGTTTCCCATAGTACATAATTTTTGGTAAAAGGTACACCCTTTGTTTCACTTTTTTTAGGTACAGGGACACATAGCAAACCCCCTTTTGGGGACAGGTAAACATAGCAAAACTAAATTTTGGAAAAGGTACACCCTGGGTAAAAACTATTAGGGGACCGTTTCACAAGCTACCCTATTTAGGTACAGGTACCAAGCAAACTATTTTGGTACAGGTACACATAGCAAAACTAATTTTGGTACAGGAAAACATAGGTTTCACTATTTAGGTACAGGTACACATTTACCTATTTTTTGGACAGGTACCCCCATAAACAACCCTATTAGTAAGGAACACATTTGCAACCCCTAATTTTTGGCCCCAGGTTTCACAAAGTACACTATTTAGTTTCAGGACACATAGCAACACTATTTTGGTACAGGTTTTCACATAGCCAAAAACTATTCATGTAAGGAACACCTAGCAACACCCATTTAGGTAAGGTACACATACTACAAAATTGAGGTACGTACACATGCTTTCCCCTAAAATTTTGGTTCAGGTACGCATAGCAAACACTTTTTAGGTTTCCGGTAAAATGTAGTACCTGTTTGGGTAAAAGTACACCCTAGTACAAATACTTTTTGGGAAAAGGGACACATAGCAACACTATTTTGGGTACAGGTACCAAAAAAGCAACACTATTTACGTAAAGGGGACATAAAAGCTCACTATTTAGGGAAGGGAAAACAAAGCAAACACTATTTGGTACAGGTACTCATAGCTACACAAATTTTGGTTTCAGGTTTCCCATGCAACACTATTTAGGAACAGATTTCACATAGCAACACTATTAAAGGGAAAAGGGAAACATGCTACAAATTTTTTGGGACAGGTACCAAAATGGGGAACACTAATTAGGAAAAAGGGGCAAAATAGCTACATATTTAAAGGAAAGGAAAACAAGCGACACATTTAGGTACCAGGTTCAAAAAAGCTACCCCTACTTAGGGACAGGGACAAATAGAACATATTTAGGTACAGGTACACATAGCCACATTTAAAGGGACGGAACATAAAAGCAACACATTAAAGGGAAAAGGGGAAAACATTGCCAAAACTATTTAGGTACAGGGTTTTCAAAAGGGTACACTATTTAGGTACCCGGTTTTAAAATTTTCTACACCAAATTTTGGTCAAAGGGAAAACATAGCAACACTATTTTGGGGTTTCAGGTACACATACAACACTATTTAGGTAAAGGTCACATGCTAAAAACTAATTTTGGTACAGGGTAACATAGCTACAACCCATTTAGGTTTCAGGTTTTTAATACTACCCCCCCCTATTTTAGTAAGGTCACATACAACACTATTTTTGTTCCCGGAAAACATAGCTACACATTTACGTACATTTTCACAAAGGTCCCCAAATTTAGGTCCCGGGTACACCTAATTTAAAAATTTAGGTACGGTTTCACATAGCAACCTATTTTGGCACACGTAAACCCTAGCTACCAAAAATTTATTACAGGTTTCCCCAATACTTTCACAAAATTTGGTTTTAAAAGGTTTTAAAACATAGCAAAACTATTTAGGTACAGGGTTTCACAGAGCAACACTATTTAGGTACAGGTACACATAGCTACACTCTTAGGTTTTCGGGACACAAAAAAAACACTTTTTTAGGGGAAAAGGAAAACAAAGCAAAAACTATTTTTTGGGACAGGGGCCCCATAGCTAAAACCCTTTTTGGACATTTACACATAGCAACACTAAATTTTGGTTATAGGTACACATAGCAACCTATTTAGGTAAAAGGTACACATAGCAACACTATTTAGGTAAAAAGGAACTCATTGCTACACTTTTTTAGGTACAGGTACACATTTGCCCAAAACAATTTAGGGTACAGGTACACATAGGGAACACTATTTTGGTAAAGGAAAACATAGCTACACTATTTAGGTACAGGTACACATAGCAACACTATTTAGGAACAGGTGCACATAGCTACACTATTTAGGTAAAGGTACACATAGCGACACTATTTAGGTACAGGTACAAATAGCTACACTACTTAGGTACAGTTACACATAGCAACACTATTTAGGTACAGGTACACATAGCTACACTATTAACATAAGAACATAAGAACATAAGAAAGGAGGAACACTGCAGGAGGCCTGCTGGCCCATACTAGGCAGGTCCTTTACAATTCATCCCACTAACAAAACATTTACCCAACCCAATTTCCAATGCTACCCAAGAAATAAGCTCTGATGTGAAAGTCCCACTCAAATCCAACCCTTCCCACTCATGTACTTATCCAACCTAGATTTGAAACTAAACAAAGTCCTAGCCTCAATAACCCAACTAGGTAGACTGTTCCACTCATCAACTACCCTATTTCCAAACCAATACTTTCCTATGTCCTTTCTAAATCTAAACTTATCTAATTTAAATCCATTACTGCGGGTTCTCTCTTGGAGAGACATCCTCAAGACCTTATTAATATCCCCTTTATTAATACCTATCTTCCACTTATACACTTCGATCAGGTCTCCCTCATTCTTCGTCTAACAAGTGAATGTAACTTAAGAGTCTTCAATCTTTCTTCATAAGGAAGATTTCTGATGCTATGTATTAATTTAGTCATCCTACGCTGAATGTTTTCTAACGAATTTATGTCCATTTTGTAATACGGAGACCAGAACTGAGCTGCATAATCAAGGTGAGGCCTTACTAATGATGTATAAAGCTGCAGTATGACTTCTGGACTTCTGTTGCTTACACTTCTTGATATAAATCCCAGTAATCTATTTGCCTTATTACGTACGCTTAGGCATTGCTGTCTTGGTTTAAGGTTGCTGCTCACCATAACCCCCAAGTCCTTTTCGCAATCTGTATGGCTAAGTTCTACATCATTTAACTTATAAGTACTAGGGTTATGGACACTCCCAAGCTTCAGAACCTTGCATTTATCTACATTGAACTGCATCTGCCACTTTTCTGACCAAGAATAGAGTTTGTTTAAATCCTCCTGAAGTTCCCTAACATCTACGTTTGAATCAATTATCCTACCTATCTTTGTGTCATCGGGGGATTTTGCTCATATCACTAGTAATTCCCTCATCAAGATCATTGATATATATTATAAACAACAACGGGCCCAAGACTGATCCCTGTGGAACGCCACTTGTTACAGATCCCCACTCGGATTTAACCCCATTTATGGACACTCTCTGCTTCCTGTCAGTGAGCCATGACTCGATCCACGAGAGCACTTTTCCCCCAATCCCATGAGCTGCCACTTTCTTTAACAGTCTCTGGTGCGGAACTCTATCAAAAGCCTTACTAAAATCTAAGTAAATAATATCAAATTCTTTATTGTGGTCAACAGCCTCAAAAGCTTTACTGAAGAAAGTTAATAAATTAGTTAGACAAGACCGGCCTCTTGTGAATCCATGCTGAGTATCATTAATCAAGCTATGCTTATCGGATGGCTTCTTATAATCTCAGCTATAATTGACTCTAGTAATTTGCCTACAATTGAGGTCAGGCTTATTGGGCGGTAATTTGACGGTAACGACTTGTCCCCTGTTTTAAAAAATAGGAGTTACATTAGCCATCTTCCACATATCAGACACTACACCTGTTTGAAGAGATAAATTAAAAATATTAGTTAATGGTTCACAGATTTCCCATTTTGCATTCCTTAAGAACCCTTGAAAAAACCTCATCAGGACCGGCGACTTATTTTGCTTCAGTCTGTCTATCTGCCTCACAACCATCTCACTAGTGACTGTGATGTTACATAATTTATCTTCTTCTAGCCCACTGTAAAAATTAATTACTGGAATATTGTTAGTGTCTTCCTGTGTAAAAACTGAGAGAAAATAATTATTTAAAATCAAGCACATTTCATTCTCATTGTCAGTAAGGTGCCCATAGTTATTTTTAAGGGGACCTATCTTATCTCTAACTTTTGTTCTATAGACCTGGAAAAAACTTTTTGGGTTAGTTTTAGAATCCCTAGCAACTTTAATTTCATAGTCCCTTTAGCTTTTCTTATCCCCTTTTTAATGTCCCTCTTAATGTCAATATACTGATTCATAAGATGACCCTCACCTCTTTTGATACGCCTATAAATTCCTTTCTTATGCCCTAGTAGATATTTGAGCCTATTATTCATCCATTTTGGGTCATTTCTATTTGATCTAATTTCTTTATATGGGATAAACGCTCTTTGAGCAGCATGTATAGTGTTCAGAAAACTGTCATATTGATAGCTCTCTTCGTTACCCCAGTCAACAGATGATAAGTGTTCTCTAAGCCCATCGTAAACTGCTAAGCGAAAATCTGGGACTGTTACTGAGTTATCGCTACTATCGTACTTCCATTCAATGCTAAATGTAATTGATTTGTGGTCGCTAGCACCCAGTTCCTCTGAAATTTCTAATTATTAACAAGGGATTCATTGTTTGCCATAACTAAGTCAAGCAGGTTATTTCCCCTTGTAGGTTCTGTCACAAACTGCTTCAAAAAACAATCCTGAAATACTTCTAAGAAGTCGTACGATTCTAAATTCCCAGTCAAGAAATTCCAATCAACATGACTAAAGTTAAAGTCTCCTAGAATTACTACATTATCGTGCCTTGTGGCCTTAACAATTTCCTCCCATAGTAGTTTCCCTTGGTCCCTATCTAAGTTAGGGGGACGGTATATCTCTCCTAAAATCAGTTTTTCATGCCCCTCTGAAAATTCTATCCAAACAGACTCTGTATGTGTTACTTCAGACTTAATACCCGTTTTTATGCAACAGTTCAAGCGATCTCGGACATACAATGCCACCCCACCCCCCCTCCCAATACTTCTATCTTCTTGGAACAATTTAAAACCCCGAATATGACATTCCGCAGGCATGTCCCGACTTTTGAATTAAACCACGTCTCAGTTAAGGCAAATACATCAATGTTACCTACACTAGCAACTAATCTCAACTCGTCCATCTTATTCCTAGCACTACGGCAATTAGCATAAAACATTGAAAGACTCTCCTTTCTCTTTACCCTTCCTGCTCATTTCTATTTTTCTACTAAACCTATTACCGTCCTTATCACCCAAGGTCCCTGGCTTTTCAATATCTATCTCGTTCTTATTATTACTAGTTCCCCTAGAACTCCTAATATTACTACACTGGGACTTCACTGTTTTCCTGCCAAAACCCATACCACTAACTATTCCTAGTTTAAAGTCCTAACTGCTCCCTCCACTGCAGTTGCCAGTGCTCCCACCCCACACCTAGATAAGTGAAACCCATCCCTAGCATACATGTCATTTCTGCCATAGAAGAGGTCCCAGTTGTCAATGAATGTTACCGCATTTTCCTTACAGTATTTGTCCAGCCAGCAATTGACACCAATTGCCCTGGACAACCATTCACTTCCAACTCCCCTCCTTGGCAAAATACCACATATGAGAGGGTTCCCACCCTTACTCCTAATTATTTCTATTGCTGCCCTATACCTGCTAATCAGGTCCTCACTCCTACGTCTGCCAACATCGTTGCCTCCAGCACTGAGACAGATAATAGGATTGCTCCCATTACCTTCATGATGTCATCCAGACGGCTAACAATATCCTCCATCCCAGCCCCAGGAAAGCAAACTCTCTGTCTCCTACTCCTGTCCTTCAAGCAGAACGCCCTATCCATATACCTAACTTGGCTATCCCCAACAACAACAATATTCTTACCTTCCTTAATGTCTTTCGTCGTGTCGTTCCCAGTAGTCAACTCACATTCGTCGGGTAGCACTGAGAATGTATTGGATGTTTCCACAACAGTTTCCACGGCAGTCTCTTTCTTCTTCATCGTTTCTACCTTTCCATTCGTCTTCTTGATCGTCAACTTCTTTCCCTGCTGTCCAGCCACTGACCAGTTTCCCTTCTTGACCTGAGGACTCAAAACAGGAGGACTACTACGAATCTTCTTGTTCTCCTCGGTCAATCGCCGAATTTCCAAATTCGCCAACCTCAATTCTTCCTTAAGCTGTTGATAAAGTTGCTCGATGGAGGGCATCTTGCTTCAATTCTAGAGAGCGCGCAAACAGGTCTTCACAGAGCCAAGTACACGTCAACACTCCAGGTACAGGTAGACATAGCAACACTATTTAGGTACAGGTACACATTGCTACACTATTTAGGTACAGGTATGCATAGCTACACTATTTAGGTACAGGTACACATTGCTACACTATTTAGGTACAGGTACACATAGCAACACTATTTAGGTACAGGTACACATAGCAACACCATTTAGGCACAGGTACACATAGCAACACTATTAATGAACATGTACACATAGCTACACTAATTAGGTAGAGGTACACATAGCTACACTATTTAGGTACAGGTACACATAGCAACACTATTTAGGTACAGGTACACATAGCTACACTATTTAGGTACAGGTACACATAGCTACACTATTTAGGTACAGGTACACATAGCTACACTATTTAGGTACAGGTACACATAGCAACACTATTTTGGTACAGGTACACATAGCTACACTATTTAGGTACAGGTACACATAGGTACACTATTTAGGTACAGGTACACATAGCAACACTATTTAGGTACAGGTACACATAGCAACACTACTTAGGTACAGGACAATGCAC
>NW_026504108.1:0-12744 GCF_026875155.1 Cherax quadricarinatus
ACCAAAAAAATTTTCAAATTTAAGGAAATTTCTGTCCCTTGCACCAAACCATACTCTCTAAAACCAGCATCTCAAGGATTCCCATCACACAGCTGTAGCCCCATTGTGCCTCAGGCACCACCGACCATGGCTCCAAGGAAAGGGACATCAGCAACCTGCAACACAAGCCAGCCTCTTCTATGGTCAGGATTCCCATCTCTTCCTGTTACTCAAGCCAACATGAGCCGACCTCAATTTACCACCCCAGCCTCGTGTGTGACAAATCAATTGGCAACAAATATGTTCAAAAGCTTGCCCCCACCTCCCCATGTGTCTTTTGATTATGCTTTTGCCAAGGAGCAAGACAAAAAATGCGAGAATAAAGAGCAAGAGAGACTCCCGTCAGTTTCTGCCGACAAGAGCCTTTCCCCGAAAACGAATTCCAACCACAGGTAAAAGAACTTCTTACAGAGGAAATAAAGCACCAACCTCTACCCAACGAATCATGTGCAGACTATATCATGTGGAAGAAGTGTTGCAGATGACACATCACAAAGAATATTATGATGGTCAAGAATATCTTCGAAAGAAAATATCAGTGCAGAGACCTTCATACACACTATCTGCTCCAAAGGACCTCCAACCAGAGAACTCTCTACATGCAGAATTTACTGTGAGCCAAGGAAAACCTACGAAAGAAACTTTTTCTGAGAGACCTCCATGCACTGATGATAAGATAAAAGCCAAGAGTGACAAGAAGCATGTGAAACATCCACAAAACTCAACTAGTTTCTACTGACACTAACAAGAAGAAAGGTGAAAAGGGTTTGACTAGTGCTGACACCACAGATAAGATGCAAGACAAACAGTCACTAGTCTCGTTTAGTTGTTGCACAAGTGACAATAGAGAATTGGGGAAAAACACAATTTGTTTTGGCACCACCACTAAGAAAGATGACGAACTTCCAATAGTTCTGACAACACTGACAAGAAGAAAGAAAAACACTTCACTAGTTCTGGCAACACTGACAAGAATAAAAAAGGGGAAATGCACTCAACTAGTTCTGGCACTACTGACAAGAAGGAAGAAGATAAGCTTTTCACTAGTTCTGGTATCACTGACAAGAATAAAGAAGAGAAACATTCCACTTGTTCTGGCATCACTGACAAAAACAAAGATAAACACTTCACTTATTCCCTTACCTCTGACAAGAAGAAAGAAGATAAAAATTCCACTAGTTCTGGCCCCTTTGACAACAGGAAAGATAAACTCTTCACTAGTTCTGTACCAGAGACAAAAAGAAAGAAGAAAAACATTCCACTAGCACTGAAGAAGCTGACAAGAAGCGAAAAGATAAACTCTCAACTAGTTCTGCCACTGTTGACATGAAGAAAGATAAACAATCAACTAGTTCTGGTTCCACTAACAAGAAGAAAGAAGAGAAACACTTCACTAGATCAGGAACCACTGACAACAAGAAAGAAGCTAAACACTCAACTAGGTCTGCTACTATTGAGAAGAAGAAAGAAGATAAATGTTCCACTAGTTCTGGCCCCACTGACAAGAAGAAAGATAAACAACTCAAACCCGTACACGTACCACTGACAAGATGAAAGAAGAGAAATAAACCCCACAACTTCCAGCACCAGAGACAAGAAGAATAGTTCTGGCAACACATACAGAAGAAAGACAATAAAGACAATGAGAACCACACCAAGAACGTTAAAACTGAGACAAAGCTGGAAGACGCGATGAAATATGATAATAAATCATTTTGAATACATGCTTAACATGCATGGCTAACACCTGAATGTAAATTGTAAAATACACATTTTTGTAAAATATATGTATAATATGAACATTTACTTAACGTTATTTATACAAAATAAAATTTGCTGAAAAATTATAATTAAAATATTTTCCATATCCTCGTAAAAACTAAAATAAGGATTTTTTGTTTCTCCTGAGAAACAAATTTGGGTTTTTTTATATTATAAGTGTCATCTTCCAAAACTGCATGATTTTAAATTTAGAAAGGATACAAAAAAGTATTGGTTTTGAAATATAGTAGTCGATGAGTGAAACAGTATGCTTAGTGAGGTAATTGAAGCTTAATGCTTGGATAGTTTCAAATATAGGCTAGATAAATGCACGAGAGAGAGGGGTTTAATTATAGTGGGACTTCCACACTAGTTAACACGGTTATAATAGGTAATTCCGTTGGTAGCATTGAAAATTGGCTGGGAAGATGTGTTTATTAGTAGGTTCCGTTTTGCGAAAGACCTGCTTAGGATGGGCCGGTAGGCCTGCTGCAGTGTTCATATGTTCTCTCTGGTATATAGTCATAACCAAGACAAGACTTGAAGGAATGAGTTCAGATTTGAAATATTAACAATTAGAAAAATATTACAGTCAAGTGGTTTTAGTGACATAGGTGTGGGTAATTGGAGAAATTACTCAGAAGCGCCTTGAGATCAAGAACCTCATAGTAGATTTAAAAATGGGTTAGGAAAATTACTCCAGTGAGTGTGATTTGAAAATGCCTGGCAATGGCTATCAGACCCTACTAGAGGGGTTCCTCCTTCTTGTTATAAAGAGGTTTGTGAGTTTGACCGCTGTAGGCACGAGCCGCCCAGGACTATTAGCAGTGCTTTTCTTTTTCAATAGAACATAAGGATAAGGAACACGGCAACAGGCCTAAGTGGCCTGATGACGATGCAGGTCCCTATTCCCAACCGTTTAAGCCAATGCCATGTCCTACTGAGAGTCAGACACGGCACTTAAAGAACAGAGGGTAGGACATTACTTATTTCTTATACCTGGGTGTGAGTTGACCTACCAATCATGTTTCAGTGAACCTGCTTCAGAGCATCTCCTTTCTTATATTAATGATGTGGAGATAGACCTGCCTAACATGGCCCATAGGTCCAGATCGTGCTCGCACCTTTTAATCTTTTCATTAGTACATTTCCCTAAAGAGAAAAGAACTAGCAGAACAAGAGTTCATAATAGTCGAAGTTGTAACTAGTTAGCTAGTGAGGTAAGGACAACTTGTCATGTTATCACAGAACCTCCTGTCTTCATATATCTCCACAAGTCTGCTCATGTCATCAATCAACAAACTTGTTGCCTCTAGCAACCTCATTTACTTAGCTGCCACACTTCTCCAACCATGGAAGATTTCATATTCTTGATTTATTTGTTAGTCTTATATATTACTCAATATTTTCATTAGGTAAATTTACTAAGGGATAAAAGTAAGATAGCAAATCAAGAGTTCATAACTGTCAGGAGGAGGCAATAAGTTGATCAAGTAAAGGTGAAGGCCTCACCGTCAAGTTTTCACCTGACTCCTCCAGACCTTTATATACAGCTGACATCTGCTTTATTGTCATCAGTCGAGAAGATTTTACCTCTGCAAACTCTTCTAACTAGCTGCCACACTTTTCAGTCATGTAAGTTATATTCGTTTTATATAGCTGTAGCTACATATTCTCAGATATTTTTCATTAGTAAATTTACTAAGGAGAGAAAAACATATAGCAGCAACAAGAGTGCATAACTGCACCTGCATTTAAGGTGGAAGCAGTGAGTGAAGTATGACCTGTCAAGTTATCAATCTGACGCTCCAGCCTTTCTATAGAGCAGGAGCTCGGCCTTGTCATCATTCAAGGAATTTTTCCCTCAACTAACAGGCATACATGCTGCCTCTCTTCTCAATCATGTATGTTTACAGGCTATATAGATTGGTTGAATTTTCCATATATTCCCTGCTCAGGCCTACTGCTCAGATGTTACTTAGCGGTACAGTCATTTCGAAATTGCATGTGTCATTTTCCCACCTTATCTTCCCTTACCCAGTTATTTTATCGCTGTACCTTACACTACTTGACCCACGGCTAGATATAAAAGATGAAAACAGTACTGACTCATATCTTCCCAGTCCTTCTCAAATTAAGGAACATAAGAAAGGAGGGAACACTGCAGCAGGCCTGTTGGCCCTACTAACTAGGCAGGGCCTTACCAATGTCATCCCCACTAACAAACATTTTGAGCCAACCCAATTTTCAAGCAACCCAAGAAATAAGCTCTGGATGTGCAAGTCCCCTACTCAAATCCAAGCCCCTCCCACTCAATACTTATTCCCCAACCTAAATTTGGATAACTACCCAAAGTCCTAACCTCGAACCCAACTAGGTGACTGTTCCGCACTGATCATCTTCCCTATTTTCCAAACCAATACTCTCCTACGGTCCTTTTTCTAAATCTAAACTTATCTATTTAAATCCATTACTGCGGTTCTCTCTGGAGAGATATCCTCATGACGCTTGTTAATATCCCCTTCATTAATACCTCTCTTCCATGATTTTAAATAGATAAGTTTAGATTTAGAAAGTGACATAGAAAGTATTGGTGTTGGAAATAGGGTCGTTGATGAGTGGAACAGTCTACCTAGTAGGGTGCTTATTGAGGCTAGACTTTTGGGTGTTTCAAATTTAGGTTTGGATAAGTACAACGAGTGTAGGGGTTGGATTTGACGTGGAGATGGACTTGCACATTGGAGCTTGTTTCTTGGTGCAATTGAAAATTTAAGAACATAAGAATGTAGGAACACTGCAGAAGGCCTATTGGCCCATACGAATGCAGTCCTTATCAAACGACAATCTTACCCTAAAGCAACAAAAGAAATAACTCCTGGTACCCCTTGACAACCAATCAAACCCAGCCCACCCACTCATAATATTTGTCCAGTCTCTCTTACAGCTACCCGAGGTCCTAGCCTCTATCACCCCACTGGGAAAGACTTGTTCCACGCATTGCAACTCTGTTAGAAAAACCAGTACTTACCTATGTCCCCATTCTAAAATCTAAAATTGGGTGTTCAAATGTTTGTTATGGATGAATTGCAAAGAACCTGCCTTGTATGGGCCAAACAGGCCTGCTGCAGTGTTGCCTCCTTTCTTAGGTTCTTATACACTTCGATCAGGTCTCCCCGTCTTCTTCATCTAAACAGTGAATTAACTTAAGAGTCTTCAATCTTTCTTCATAAGGAAGATCTCTACTGCGTTTGGAGTTATTTTAGTCATCCTACGCTGAATGTTTTTCTAACGATTTTGGTGTCCATTCTGTAATATGGAGACCAGAAATTAAGCCGCATAATCTGGTGAGGCCTTACAATGAATGTATAAAGCTGCTAGCAGGACCTGTGGGAATCTGTTGCTGTACACTTCCTTGATATAAATCCCCTAATCTATGTGCCTTATTTCGTACCTTAGGCAATTGCTGTCTTGGTTGAATGTGCTGCTTACATAACCCCCAGTTCCTTTTCGCAATTCGGTGGTCGGCGAAGGCAAAAAGACTTGGGGGTTATGGTAAGCAGCAACCTAAACCATGTAAAGCAAAAAGGAAGCACAATTGCAACTAATGTGCCATTTAGTGTGCAACGTATTCGCTCTCCCGGAGCTTTATCTAGCTTGATAAAAGCTCCTGGAGAGCGAAACGTTGCCACAATAAATGTCACATTAGTGTGCACTTTGTGTGCGCCGGTTGTGCTTGACCATAGTGTCGGTCATTCTACCAACTTTATTACATCCTTAAACCAAGTACAGCATGCCTAAGCGTACATAATAAGGCAAAATAGATTACTTGGTTTAAGGTTTGCTAGCTTACATAACCCCAAGTCCTTTCCGCAATCTGTATTGGCTAAGAGTTTCTATATTATTAAACTTACGAGTGCTAATGGTTATGGACGCTCCCGTGAGTCTTCACAACCTAGCATTTATCTACATTAACTGCATCTGCATACTTTATCTTACCAGAGTCGAGTTGCTAAATCCTCCTGAATTCCCTATCATCTACGTTTGAATCAATTATCCTACCTATCTTCGTTCTTCGGCGGGGAATTTTGGCTCATATCACTATAATTCCTTCATCATTACATTCTTTTCCATCCCAATATAGTGAGTTCAGATGTTCATTTAATGATGAATAGTTACTTTATACTCAAAGTCTGTTGTTATCAGGAGCTGGAGCTTAAGGCTGATGTTTAGGTTTCGCGGCCCAAAAGTCCATCAATGACCCAGAGATCTTTTGCTCCTTGTGTAGAGCTCAACAAAATGTGAAGCAAGCTCCTCGACATAGGTTTTTTTGGGGGGTATGCGGTAGCTTCTTAAAGTTCTATTTCACAGTACCATTGACCTCCGTAAAGCGAACACCTGTTAGTCGCTTGGAATGAGTGGTATTCATTCCACCCAATACCGTGGGTGTCAACCATCCCTCGCTTGGAACCATGTCTGCTTGTTTCCAGATTAAACAGGGGATTCAATTGAATTCACTGTAGCCCTGAATCACAGAACATGGGGTAAAAGAAAGAGAGAAGAACAAGAATTAGAAGAATAACGAATTGAGAAAAGCTAAAATGGCAAAATGTGACTCACAAGTATTCATTCGTGGGTAAGCACTGCAAAAGCAGTTGACTGGAAAACTAATCTACATCACCTAACTACTAACGATTGGTAGCTGGTACACCTGAAACAAATCCATTAGATAATGGTTGGTTTCAGGAAGATCCGAGACTATTGAGACGGGGCTTTGTGTTCTTAGGATTGGAACGATCCTCGTACAGTTCACATATGGAGAATGGGAAGTGTACATTATGCTTTGACGAGGAAAGTACATGCTCCCAATAAAAAATTGAGAAGACTACAGAAAACACATTGCCGTAGAGACCGCACCATGACTTAAAGCTAGGGGTTAGCCCGACTCAAGAATGATGGTGGATGGTGGTAGTTATCAATGCGCATTGGTGGCAAGCCAGTAACTGTTCTACATGTTGGTCGGCTACGCACAATAAGACTAGATGGTAAGACTCCAAAGTAAATTATAAGTAATACTACAATACAGACTATCTTTGCTGAAAAATTTAGCTGGAGATCAATCGAATGTGATTGATGTCTTCTTAGTACAACCAATCACAGCGATTCTAACATTGAAGGCAAAGAATTCGTCATTCGGTATGATGCCTAAGATAACAGTTTCAGGTTTGCCAGTCCAATTTGCCTGACTCGAGCAAGCGTCCAACGCATTCCTCAATGAGACCTTGCAACATGTCCTAAGAAAATTTCTGTCCCTTGCACCAACCTACTCTCTAAACCAGCATCTCAAGGATCCATCACACATGCTGTAGTCCCATTGTGCCTTGCAGGCACCACCGGACATGGCTCCAAGAAAGGGACAATCAGCAACCTGCACACAAGCAGGGCCACTTTCTATGGTCAGGTTACCATCTCTTACCTGTTACTCAAGCCAACATGAGCGACCTCATTTAACCACCCCGCCTCTTGTGTACAAATCAATTGGCAACAAATATGTCAAAAGGCTAGCCCCCACCTCCCCGATGTAGTGCTTTTGATTATGCTTTGCCAAGGAGCAAGACAAAAAATATGCGAGAATAAAGAGCAAGGAGACTCCCCGTCAGTTTCTGCAGACAAGATGCCTTTCCCGAAAAACGAATACCAACCACAGTAAAGAACTTCTTACAGAGGAAATAAAGCACCTACCTCCTACCAACGAATCATGTGCAGGACTATATCAGTGGAAGAAGTGTTGCAGATGACACATCACAAAGAATATTATGAGGTCAAGAATATCTTCGAACAAATATCAGTGGCAGAAGACCTTCACACACATCTATCGCTCCAAAGGACCCTCAACCAGAGAACTCTCTCTACATCAGAAATTTACTGGAGGCCAAGGAAAACCTACGAAAGAAACTTTTTCTGAGAGACCTCCAGCACTGATGAAAATAGAAAAGCCAAGAATGACACGAAGCAGTGGAAACATCCACAAAAACTCAACTAGTTTCTACGACCAGCTAACAAGAAGAAAAGGTGAACAAGGGTTGACTAGTGCTGACAAGACACAGATAAGATCAAGACAAACATCCCTAGTCCTGTTTAGTTGTTCACAAGTGACAAGGAAGAATTGGGAAAAACACAATTTGTTTGGGCACCACAACTATAGAAAGATGACGAACATTCCAAATAATTCTGACAACACTGACAAGAAGAAAGGAAAAACACTTCACTAGTTTCTGTCAACACTGACAAGAATAAAAAAGGGAAACACTCAACAGTTCTGGCACTACTGACAAGAAGGAAGTAAGATAAGCTTTTCACTAGTTCATTGTATCACGACAAGAATAATAAGAGACACATCCACGCTTTTCTGGCATCACGACAAAAACAAAAGATAAACACTTCACTAATTCCCCTTACCTCGACAAAAGAAAGAAGCTTAAAAATTCCACTAGTTTCTGGCCCCATTGGACAACAGGAAAGAATAAACCTTCACCTAGTATCTGGTACCAGAGACAAAAAAAAAGAAGAAAAAAAACATTCCCCTAGGCACGGAAGAACGCTGACAATAAGCGAAAAGATAAACTCTCAACTAGTTCTTGCCAATGTTGACAATGAAAAAGATAAACAAGACAACTAGTTCTGGTTCCACTAACAAGAAGAAAGAAGGAAACACGTCCTCTAGAGACATGAACCACTGACAACAGAAATAAGCGAAACATTCAACTAGGTCCTGCTACATTGAAAAAAAGAAGATAATTCCACTAGTTCTGGCCCCACTGACAAGAAGAAAGAATAAACAACTCACAGTACACCGTACCAATGACAAGATGAAAGGAAGAGAAATACCCCACAACTATTCCAGCACCAGAGACAGAGAAGAAAAGTTTCCTGGCAACACATACAGCAGAAAGACAATAAAGACAATTGAGAACCACACCAAGAACGTTAAAACTAGAGACAAAGCAGGAAGACCGCGAAAAATATGATAGATAAATCATTTGAAACGATGCTTAACAAGCATGCTAACACCTAAGGTAAATTGTAAAATCACATTTTGTAAAATATATTATAATATGAACATTTACTTAACGTTATTTATACCAAATAAAATTTGCTGAAAAAATATAATTAAGAATATTTATTCCATACCTCGTAAAAAACTAAAATAAGGATTTTTTTGTTCTCCTGAGAACAAATTTGGTTTTTCATATATAAGTGTCATCTCCAAAACTGCATGGTTTACATTTAGAAAGAAACAATAAAGTATTGTTTGGAAATAATAGTCGATGATTGACCAGTATTGCTTAGTGAGGTAATTGAAGCTTATATGGCCTGGATAGCACGCCGCCAGGACTATGCAGTGCTTTTCTTCATTAGAAACATAAGAGAATGAACACTGCAACAGCCCTAATGGCCTATGCGAGGCAGGTCCTATTCTCGCCACCAGTTTAGTGCCTAATGCCTTACCCTACTGAGGTCAGACACGTCCCTTAAAGGAGACACCAATAACTATAGTGCTCATATGACTGGTGGTGAGTTGACCTACCAATCATGTTTCAGTAGACCTGCTTCAGTAGCTCCTCCTTTCTTATATTATGATGGTGTGCGTTAGACACTGGCCTAACATGGACCAGTAGTCTGATGCAGGTGCTCCACCTTTTAATCTTTCATTAGTACATTTCTAAAGGAAAAATAAATAGTCAGAACTAAGAGTCATAATCTCATTGTAACTAGTTTAGACAGTGAGTGAAGGCACAACTTTTTCATGTTATCACAGAACCTCCAGACTTCCATATACACACAGTGGACAAATCTGCTCATGTCCATCAATCACGCAACTTTTGCCTCTACTAAACTCATTTACTTAGGCTGCCACACTCTCAACAATTGTAATTCAATTCTTTATTTGTTGGTATTTATATTCGCAATATTTTTCATTCGTAAATTTAATAAGGATGAAAATAAATAGGCAGAACAAGAGTTTTCCCCATAACTGTCAGGGACAATTAAGTTGATCAAGTAAGGTGGAAGCAGCACCTGTCAAGTTTTCACCTGACCTCCAGACCTTATAAACCCGCTGACTTCTGCTTTTGTCCATCAGTCCGAGAAATAATTTTATCCTCTGCAAACTCTTCTACTAGCTGCCAACACTTTTCAGTCATGGTTAAGTTATATTCGTTTTATATAGCTTGTACTACATATTTCTCCAATATTTTCATTATTAAATTTACGTAAGGAGAAAAACATAACTAGACAACAAGAGTTCATAACAGTCACTGCATTAATTTGAGCAAGTGAGGGGAAAGGAATGACCAGTCCCAAGTTACATCTGACTCTCCATACTTTTAATAAGCAGTACTCCGGCACATGTCATCATTCAAGGAATTTTTTTCCCTATACTAACTGCATACTTTGCGCCTCTCTTCTCAATCATGGTATGTTTTAATTCTGATATATTTTGTTTGAATTATCCTATATATTCCTGCATCAGGCCTACTGCTCAGATGTTACTTAGGTTAAATTCAGTTCTAAATTGAATGAGTCATTTTCCACTTCCTGTGACCCATTATTTGACCGCTGTAACCATTACGGACTACTGACGCACGCGATAGATCTTAAAAGTGAAAACTTACTGACTCAATCTACCAGTCCTTCTCAATTAAGAACAAAAGAAATGGGGGGGGCAAACCACTTCAGCACGGGCCTGTTGCCCATGGACTAGGCAGGTTCCTTTACACTTCAGACCCACCTAACAAACATTTGCCAACACCAATTTTCAATCTGACCCAAGAAATCAGCTCTGATGTGCAAGTCCCACTCAAATCCCAACCCCTCCCCCTCTTATACTTATCCAACCTAAAATTTGAACGACCCAAAGTCCTAACCTCAGTAACCGCAACTAGGTAGACTGTTCCACTCATCAACGACCCGAATTCCTAAAAACCATACTTTCCTAGCTCCTTTCTAAATCTAACTTATCTATATAAAATTCCATTACGGCGGTTCTCTCTTGGAGAGAATCCTCAAGACCTTGTTACTATCCCCGTTCATTAATACCTATCATCCATGATTTAAATTAGATAAGTTTAAGATTAGAAGGACATAGGAAAGTATTGGTTTGGAAATAGGGTATTGATGAGTGGAACAGTCTACAGTTGGGTTATTGGAGGCTAGGACTTTGGTAGTTTCAAATTTAGGTTTGGATTAGTACAACGAGTGGGAGGGTTGGATTTGAATTGGGACTTGCACATTGGGAGCTTGTTTTCTTGGGTGCAATTGAAAATTAAAAACATAAGAATGAGGAACACTCGCAGAAGCTATGTGGGGGCCCATACGAGGCAGGGTCCCTTAATCACAAATGCGACATCTACCTAAAGCTACTAAAGAATTAACTCCTGTACCCCTTGACACCAAGACAAACCCAGCCCCTCCCACTCATATATTTGCAAGCGAGTGCGTAAACCTACCCAAGGTCCGACAGCCTCTATCACAGCCCACTGTGAAAACTGTTCCCCACTCATCGCAAACTCTGTTTAGAAAACGCAAATTACCTTCTGTCCTTTCTAAATCTAAAATTTGGGTTGGGTCAAATGGTTGTTAGTGGATGAATTGCAAAGGACCTGCCCTAGTATGGCCAACATGCCTGCCGGCAATGTTCCTCCCGTTCGTGTATGTTCGTTAAATACACTTCGATCATGTCTCCCTCATTCTTCATCTAACAAGTGAATGTAACTTAAGAGTCTTCAATCTTTCTTCATAAGGAAGATCTCTAAATGCTTTGGATTATTTTAGTCATCCTACGCTGAATGTTTTCTAACGATTTTGTGTCCATTCTGTAATATGGAGACCAGAATTGAGCAGCATAATCAAGGTGAGGCCTTACTAATGATGTATAAAGCTGCAGCATGACCTCTGGAATTCTGTTGCTTACACTTCTTGATATAAATCCCCGTAATCTATTTGCCTTATTTCGTACGCTTAGGCATTGCTGTCTTGGTTTAAGGTTGCTGCTTACCATAACCCCCAAGTCCTTTTCGCAATTCGTCGAATGCAAAAAGGACTTGGGGGTTATGGTAAGCAGCAACCTTAAACCATGTAAAGCAAAAGGACACAAGTGCAACTAATGTGACATTTATTGTGGCAACGTTTCGCTCTCCAGGAGCTTTATCAAGCTTGATAAAGCTCCTGGAGAGCGAAACGTTGCCACAATAAATGTCACATTAGTTGCACTTGTGTCCTTTTGCTTTACATATTGTCGGTCATTCTACCAACTTTATTACAACTTAACCAAGACAGCAATGCCTAAGCGTACATAATAAGGCAAATAGATTACTTGGTTTAAGGTTGCTGCTTACCATAACCCCCAAGTCCTTTCCGCAATCTGTATGGCTAAGTTCTATATTATTTAACTTACGAGTGCTATGGTTATGGACACTCGGAGCTCACAACCTTGCATTTATCTACATTGAACTGCTCTGCCACTTTTCTTACCAAGAGTAGAGTTTGTCTAAATCCTCCTGAAGTTCCCTAACATCTACGTTTGAATCAATTATCCTACCATCTTCGTGTCATCGGCGAATTTGCTCATATCACTAGTAATTCCTTCATCATTACATTCTTTCCATCCACATATTTGTGAGTTCAGATGTTCAGTTAATGTGATGAATTGTGTACTTATACTCAAATCTTTTTTTATCAGGAGCTGGAGCTTAAAGGGCTGATGGATTTAGTTTCGCGGCCCATAAGTCCCATCTTTGACCCAGAGTATCTTTTGCGGCCTTGTGTAGAGCTCAACAAAAATGTGAAGCAAGCTCCTCGTCATGGTTTTGGTGATGCTGTGCATCTTAAGTTCCTATTTCAAGTACCATTGACTCCGGAAATCGAACAGCTGTTAGTCGCGGCTTG
>NW_026504114.1:0-11679 GCF_026875155.1 Cherax quadricarinatus
AACATTAAATGGTTTTAACACCTCCGACCAGGGTTTTAACACCTCCCGTCCCATAGGTTTTAACACCTCCTTTCCATGGGTTTTAACACCTCCGTACCATAGGTTTAACACCTCCCGTACCATAGGTTTTAACACCTCCCGTACCATAGGTTTTAACACCTCCCGTACCATGGGTTTTAAACACCTCCCGTACCATGGGTTTTAACACCTCCGTACCATGGTTTTAACACCTCCCGAACCATAGGTTTTAACACCTCCCGTACCATAGGTTTTAACACCTCCCGTACCATAGGTTTAACACCTCCTGTACCATGGTTTTACACCACCCGTACCATGGGTTTTAACACCTCCCGTACCATAGGTTTTAACACCTCCCGTACCATAGGTTTTAACACCTCCCGTACCATAGGTTGTTTTACATCGTGTTATGATTTCGTGATTCATCAAACTGTTAATGTCATATTACAGAACACAAGGTACGTAGGGGGCAGCAGTACGTGACGTATTCAACTCCATCTAACAGCGAGGTCGACAGAGAATCACAATAAGGAATAAGTAAGCTTGGTGGCAGAGTTGATCATCGGAAGTAAAATGTCTTGGGTCACTAAGTCAAGTCTCTCTTTTGGAATAAGGTATACACGAAACGCTTAGTTTAAATTTATTCTACCACCAGAACGTATGTACAAATTAATTCCACTGTTTATTGGGGCATGCACCCATAAACCCATTAAAATGGAAGTTGGAGAGTAAGTACGAGAACTCTCACTGTAGATAAGACAACTGTAGGTATAAATCCGGATGTACTCCTTTAAACCCTCTTGAGGCCTATCCCCTAGGTCTTTCCTGTATCCACATGCTCTTGCACTACCATCCATAGGATGCATTTGGAATGCACAATAAACTAGCTGTTTCGACGGCAAAATCGAAAGCTCTATTAAACACCCATACAGAAGGCAGGTTCTAGCAGTGTTGAGCAGACGGGATCGTGAGAATCTGAAGGCAGAAGCCTACAGAGATGAACTTGGACCTTTCCTGCTCCTCTTGTGTTCAGTTTAGTGTGGTGGTGGTAGTTGTTCAGGTTGTTAGCGATGGTGGTGGTAGTGGTGGTGACGGGGGCAGTGTTCAGACTGTTAGTGATGTGGTGGTGATGGCGGTGTTCAGTTAGTGATGGGTGGTGGTGGTGGGGAGTTGTGTTCAGATTGTTAGTGAAGTTAGATACCAGTGGTGACAGATCAATACTACAACTGACAAGCACTAATCACACCACCACCATTACCACCACCATTATCACCATTACCATCCACCACAACCACCAAGCTTCATTAACGTTTTATAAATGACGGAGCAGTGATCCTCACTCACCAGGCAAGTGGCTGGATCCTCACCAGGCAGTGCTGTGATCCTCACGCAGGCAGTGCTGTTATTCCACACCAGTCAGTGCTTGTGAATTCCTCACTCCACGGCGGTGTTCTGATTCCTCACCAGGCAGTGGCTGTGATCCTCACCAGGCAGTGCTGTGATCCTCACCATGCAGTGGTGTGATCCACACCAGGTCATGCGGTGTAGTTGATCCTCACCAGCCAGGCAGTGCTGTGATCCTGCACACATGCGGTTCTGTGTCCTCACGCATGCGGTGGCTGTTATCCTCACTCAGGCGGTGCTGTGATCCTCCACCAGTCAGTTCTGAGATCCTCACTCATGCGGTTCTGGTGATCCTCAGCAAGGCAGTGCTGTGATCCTCTCACTCAGTCGCTGCTTTGATCCTCACCAGGCATTGCTGTGATCCTCACGCAGGCATGCTGTGATACCTCACCAGGCAGTGCTGAGATCCTCCCACTCAGGCATGCTGGATCCTCACCAGCAGTGCTTGTGATGCCTCACCAGGTCAGTGCCTGTGATCCTCACCACAGGCAAGTGCTGTGATCCTCACCATGCGGTGCTGTGATCCCAACCAGGCAGTGCTGATGATCCTCACCAGGCAGTGCTGTATCCTATCACCTGGCAGTGCTGTGATTCCTCACCAGGCGGGTGTTGCGATCTCCTCACCCCAAGCAGTTGCTGTTGATTCCACACCAGAGACAGGCGGTGCTCTTGTGAATCCTCACCCAGGCGGTTGTCTGTGATCGCTCACCAGGCGGTGCTGTGGATCCCTCCTACCTCACCAGGCAGTTTCTAGTGATCCTCACCAGGCGTTGGCAGTTGATCCTCACAAGGCATGCAGGTGAGTGTCCTCACCAGGCGCTGCTGTGAACCTCACCAGGCGTGCTGTGCTCCTCCACCAGGCGGTGCCTGTGATCGCTCTACCAGGCAGTTTGAATCCTCACCAGGCTGGTGCTGTGAATCCTACACCCAGGCAGTGCAGTGATCCTCACCAGCCGGTGTTGTGATCCTCACCAGGGCGTGCTGGTGATCCTCACCAGTGCGGACTGTACCTCACAGGCAGTTCTTTTCCGCAGACCAGGCGGTTGCTGTGATATCCTCAAAGGCAGTGCTGTGATCCTCACCAGGCGCTGCTGTGATCCTCACCAGGCAGATGCTGTGCGAACCTCTAGACCAGGCAGCTGCTGTGATCCTCACCAGCAGTTGCTGTGATCCTCCGCACAGGGTGCTGAGATCCTCACCATGCAGTGCTGTGATCCTCACCGATGCAGTGCTGTGATCCTCATCCAGGCAGTGCTGGTGATCTCCACAAGACAGTGCTGTGGAGACACTCACTCAGGCGCTGCTGGGATCCTTTACCCAGGACCGTGCTGTGATCCTCACCAGGGCGCTGCTTGTGATCCTCACCAGGCAAGTGCTTGTGATCCTCACCAGGCAGTGAGGGCTGTGATCCATCACCAGGCAGTGCCTGTGATACCACACACAGGCAGTTCTGTTGATCCCACCATGCAGATGCTGTGATCCTCACCAGGCAGTCTGTGATCCTCACCAGGCCAGTGCTGGAGAATCCTCACAAGGCAGTGCATGTGAACCTCCACCAGGCAGCGCTGCTGAGATTCCTTACCAGGCATGCTGGATCCTATCACCAGGCGCTGCTGTGATCCTTCACCAGGTGCAGAGCTGTGATGCCTCACCAAAGGCTAGTGCTGTGATTCCTCACTCAGGCAAGTGCTGTGTATCCTCACGCAGGCAGTGTCTGTGATCCTCACCCTGCAGAGCAGTTACCTCAACCCAGGCAAGCTTATCCTGTATTCATTAGATTCTCTATGTTTAATCTAACGATTTTTAACTATTGAGTTTTATAAATACAGTATTTTTTTACTTATTTAAATTTTATGAGGAAAGCCTCTTTGCATGCTCGAACCTGCTTCCACTTAAAATCACGGAATAAACTAGTCTTCTTTCCATATTATTGAGTGTTTCTTCTTATTTCTTATGGGTGTTTTTCTTTCATCTTTCTTTTGTCCTTCCGTTTCGTCTTCCGTTTCGTCTTACTTTTTCGTCTTCCTTTCCGTCTTCCTTGTCCGTCTTCCTTTCGTCTTCCTTTTGTCTTCCTTTCGTCTTTCCTTTTCGTCTTCCTTTTCAGTCTTCCTTTGCGTCTTCCTTTTCGTCTTCCTTTTCGTCTTCCCTTTTTCGTCTTTCTTTTCGTCTTCTCCGTCTTTCTTCTCGTCTTTCTTTCGTCTTCTTGTCTTTCTTTTCGGTCTTTTACTTTTCGTCTTATTCCTCTTCGTCTTCGTCTCCTTTCTCCGTCGTCGTCTCTGTCATCTTCAGGACACAGGTGTGCAAATCTGTTTAATCTCACCATTCGTAACCTAGTAAAGTCTGGACAAAATGGACAGCTGGGAATTTAACATTAATTTGCATACGAGCATATTTCCATATCTTGACGTCCAGTCGACGTTGTTTAAACTCCGGTCAAGATATAATTATTTCATCCATCACTATTAAATAAGTGACCTCTACATAGTTTGATTTTTCGAAAATCGTTTTGAAAAGATCCAAAATTCAATAACCGTAAAGGCGAACTTTGAAATGCACTTTTATTCAACCGCATTTACGAGATAATTTGTAAAGGAAACTAAGAGAGAGCTGACTGTATTTTGATCCAGCACAGAAAACTTAGAATCCAAAAGTAATAATGTCTCCCTGACATGAGGTGCAGTCATATATTTAATATAAAAAAAAGCATTTCCGGTCCGGGACCTCAACTCTAACATCATGTTTATAATTGAAAAAGGGTGTCCCCGTACCTCGATTGCTAACGCCTCACTCACACACTGAGGTCCGGAGTTGAATCCCCTCCGTACAGCTGGAAAACATTATGACTATTTCCAATGAGACACTGCTGTTATAAGTTCACGACCATCAGTATAAAATGGTACCTTCAGGGTGTTTAATTCCGTACTGGTGTGGGTCGCATCCTGGACAAAACTGACGTAATTTGCGGGAAAATGCTCAGCATAACAAGAGAGTTACAATAAAGCATATTCATTGATGTCAGCTAATACTGTAAACCTGTACATGTACTTGTAAGAAGTAATATTATATTTTTTTTTTTGGGGGTTTTTTTTTTTGGGGGGGGGGGTTATTATTAATATTAATATATTATTATTATTAATAGTGTTTAACAACGAGTCATTTTTTAAACCGAGGGTTTTTTATAATATTGTCCGTTCTCTCTAATCCATATTCCTCCCTAAAAATACATATCCGCGCAAAAAAATGTGATGCAGGAAATCTTCCAATGTAAAGAAGAAAAGGATTATGACACAGAGAGCTGCGTGAATGTTAAGCAGAGAACAGGTATAGGCGCTACAAGGGAATAATTAACGCCTACACACACTGCCTATCACTCAAGTCAAACGTTCAAGTCTCCTATTACGACCCTGCTAGTGTTATAAAAAACTACAACATCACCACCACCCAGTCACCACAACAGTCAGTAGCACACAGCACACAACAAGAGTAAGTAGCACACAGACCACCACATCAGGCACCACAGCATCATCACAAGAGTCCATTAGCAAGTTACCACAACAGTCAGTAGCATACAGTTACTAGCAACAGTCAGTAGCCACACATTTACTACAACAGTCAGTAAGCACACGAGTTACACAACAGTCCCAGTAGCACACAGTTACAACAGACATCAAGTAAGCACACAGTTACTACAACAGTCAGTAGCACACATTATACAACAGTCAGAAGCACACAGTTACTACAACAGTCAGTAGCCACAGTTCTACAACAGAACAGTAGCACATCATTACTAACAACAGTCAGTTAGCACACAGTTACTACAACAGTCAGTAGCACACATTCCTACAACAGTCAGTAGCACACAGTTACTAACAAAACAGTCAGTAGCGACACAGTTACTACAACAGTTCAGTAGCACACAGTTACTACAACAGTCAGTACACACAGTTACTACACCAGTCCCAGTATCACACATTATACAACAGTCAGTACACCAGTTACTACACCAGTCAGTATCCCACATTTACTACAACATCAGTAGCACAACAGTTACCTAAACAGTCAGTACACACAGTTACAACAACAGTCAGTAGCACACAGTTACTGACATAACAGTCAGTAGCAAACAGTTGACTACAACAGTCAGTTAGCACGCACAGTACCACAACAGTCAGTACACACAGTTACTACACAGTCAGTAGCACCCAGTGACCCCACACAGACAGTAGCACACAGTTCCCACAACAGTCAGTAGCACACAGTTACAACAACAGTCAGTAGCACACAGTTACTACAATCATCATAAGCACACAGTATACTACAACAGTCAGTAGCACACAATACTACAACAGACAGTAGCACAACAGTTTACGACAACCGCAGTAGCACAACAGTTACCACAACTGGTAAGAGCGCACACAGACCCTCTCTACACACACTAGAGCCACCACAGGTAACCACCAACAACGCAGGGTAAAACACCATGTGTATATACTAAACACCTAAGACAGAAACGCAGCCAAGGCTTCCCATGGTTAAAAATGTGTTTGAGGTGAGAATCGGATGAGGCAGGAGTGTCTTTCGAGTAACAAGTAAACAAAGGCTGACAGCAGCTTTCAAAGCTTTGTTGCTTTCCCCAGAGGGAATGCCGAACTCACAGCGATTAACGACCCCCTGACCTGCCTACATTGCTCGCTAACAAACTGTCGTCACGTATACCCTGAAAGGTCCGTGAGTTTAAATCTCTTTTTCCCCCCCCGTAGGTGTTGAACAGCGTTCAACATTACAAAGCTTGTATATATTTTTTGCCAAAAATTAATAGCATTAAGCTATTTGCCTGACCAAAGGAATAATGGAATATTGCTAATTAAATTTTTCTGAAGTAATTTATTAGCCTTAGTAATAAATAAAAATAATCAAATATAGAAAATGGAAGATTCCCATTTCCTGTGAGTATTCTCCTGAAAATATTTTTTTATCACATTGGGCCGATTCCCACAAGGCAGGGTGCCGAAAGAAGAAAAACTTTCACCTCATTCACATGACCATCACTGTCTTTGCCAAAGGATGCTTTTTTCTACTACAGTTTTTAAACTGCAACATTAACACCCGCTCCTTCAGATGTGCAGGCAAACTGTACTTCCATCTCCATGGCTGCCAATTCCGCCTGCCGGTTTCTCCTGAACCCCTTCATAAATGTTACTTTGCTCACACTCCAACAGCAACGTCCAAGTATTAAAAAACCATTGTCTCATTCACTCCTATCGAAACCCGCTCACGCATTGCCAGCTGGAAGTCCAATCCCCTCCACACAAAACCTCTTTACCCCCTCCCAACCAACCATGTCCAGGCCGCACCCCTGAACCCGCGCGGCCTTCCTTCCACAACAGACTGATCCACTCTTGAAGTATTCTGTTCGGCTCCATTCTCTCCACAATCCAACCACCTCAACAACCCGTTCCTCAAGGGCCCTCTGGAGCAACAGTTTTTTGGTAATCCGCAACCTCCACCTAACTTCAAACGATACGAGTTCTCTGCATTATATTCAACACCACACATTGCCCTCAGACATGACATCTCCACTGCCTCCAGCCTTCTCCTCGCTGCAACAGTTCATCACCCATGCTTCACAACCATATAAGAGCTTGGTAAAACTATACTCTATACATGACCCCACTTTTTGGCCTCCAAAGGACAAGTTCTTTGTCTCGCACAGACTCCTAATGCACACTGCAGCTCCCTTTCCCCTCATCAATCTATTGAATCCACCTCATCTTTCATAGACCCCATTCCTCTGACACGTCCCACTCCCAAATATCTGAATACATTCACCTCCACCATACTCTCCTCCCGCCAGTCTGAGTACCAATCTTTCATCACCTCATCTTTTGTGTTATCCTCCTAAACTTACACTTTCCTGTATTCACGTTTCAATTTTCTTCTTTTGCACTACACCTACCAAATTCCATCCTACCAATCTCGCATCTTCTCTTTCAGATCTCCTCAAGAAGCACAGTGTCATCAGCAAAGAGCAACTGTGACCACTCCCACTTTATTTGTGATTCTTTATCAATTTTACCTCCACGCCCTTGCCAAGTACCCTCGCATTACTGTCCTCTTACAACCCCATCAATAAATATATTAAACAAAACACGGTGACAATCACACCATCCTTGTCTAAGGCCACTTTTACTGGGAAATAATTCCCACTTTCCTACATACTCTAACTTGTGAGCCTCACTATCCTCGTAAAACTCTTCACTGCTTTCAGCAACCTACCTTCCGTATACCATGACACCAGCAACATCTGCACATTGGCCCCCCTATCCACCTGACATAGACGCCTTTCCAAATCCACAAAATGCCACCAAGACCTCTTACCTTATCTAAATACTGTTCACCTTATATTGTTTTCACTGTAAAAACACCTGGTCCACACACCCCCAACCTTATTACCTAAAGCCCCTCCTTTGTTCATGCTGCTATCTATTCTCCGTGCTTAACTCCTTTAATCTTTCAATAAAACTCTACCATACACTTGCCCGGTATACTCAACAGACTTATTTCCCCTATAATTTTTACACTCTCTTTTGTTTCCCTTTGCCTTTATAACAAGAGGAACTAGCATGCTCTCTGCCATCCCCTAGGACCTTACCCCTCATCCATACATTTATTAAATAATTACAACCAAACCACTCCAAAACTATATCCCCACCCATGCTTTTTAACATTTCATCTTTATCCCTAAATCCAGGCGCCTATACAACCCCTTTCATTTATAACCTACAGTCCACACGAACTCCCCCACACTCACAATCTGGCTCTTCCTCACTCCTACAAGATGATATTCCTTCTTTGGCCCTATAACAACGAAATCACAGCTTCCTATCTTTACATCACATTAACAATTCCTCAAAATATTCCCTCCATCTTCCCATACCTCTAACTCTACATTTAATAAATCTCCTCTTTCTCTATTTTTACTAATCAAATCCAATCTTAACCATCGGCTTCTTCCAACCTTATTAATCCCAGTCCAAATCTTTTTCCTATTTTCAACAAACTTGTGCATATCACCCCCCACTCACGTTTGGCTCTCTTCTTCCTCCCTAACTACTCTCTTACATCATCATTCCAATTCAATCGCTCTCTTCCCTCCCACACCACTTTTCCTTAACCCACAAACTTCTGCTGAACGACTTTAACACATCATTCTTAAACCTACCCCATACATCTTCGACCTATTGAAGGTCCCCATTGCCTAAACTTCACACTAGTCCCTTCTATCCTCCAATATGTTGTTTATTTCCTACACCTAACTGGTCTCCTCCTCTAGTTTACGAACCTTCCACGCTTTCTAATATCTTGAAGCTTCTATTTTCCTTCAGTGCTGCACACGTTATAGAAGAGCCACAGATATATCTGATCACTTTTTCTTAGATTGTAGCGGCTAAGTTAGAGTAAAAAGTATATGGAGAAAATAAATATGATACTATATATATATAAATATATATTATATATTATATATATATATATATATCATAATGTATATATATATATATATATATAAATTAGTATATATTAAATAATATATATATATATATAATATCTAGTATGATGCTTGGTAAAGTGCACTAATGTTTAACAATGACATGATACATACCTAAGTGTGTACCTGCACTAAAGATTCACTTCTCTCTGTATAGTCACAACAGAGAAACAGACACTTTCTCTATGCATATACACTGAGGTGTTATAAATAACACATGGTGCAACTCATGGGTAGTCTTTATTGAGGAAACGTATCGCCACACAGTGGGCTTCATCAGTCCAACGAAAGGGAGAAGTCTGAAGAACAGGAGGAGAATGAGGTAATCTGTCGCCTCCAACTGCTGGTAAAGCGAAAGACGATTTCCCCTCATAAAGCTAAACCCAAAGTTGCACAACGTGTCGAATTTATCGCACTTGTCGTTCTCTAGAAACCATTCATATACAACACAGAGAACAATCCTCTCGTTATACAAGTTAAATTAGCCACTAGTTAGTAAATTTGATTTCTACTGTTGATAAACTTTGTTCTTCAGGGGGATTTTTGGTCATTCCCTTTAATTGTACTAATCTAAGTAGCTACCACAATAAACTATCTTATAATACACATTAAAGAGTAGAACAAACTTCACAGTGTGTCATGGGTATTAAGATGTATTAAGAACCTGGTAGTGAGCCTTCATGATATTGTTAATTTGAACAAGATGAAGAGATATACACGAACGAAATAATGAACAGTGCAAGGGAGAAGGACACTCAAGACCGAAAGGTTTGTAATATTTGGGGAAAAACGTTGGTTACGTACTGTGGGATTAGACATGAAGCCTCCAGATGAATGTAACGTATACATTCGTTACGTACTCTTAGAGGAGACACGAAATCTCCAGATGAACGTAACGTACACATTCGTTACTTACTGTTGGAGGAGACACGAAACCTCCAGATGAACTTAACTTACACATTCGTCACGTACTGTGAGAGGAGACACGAAGCCTCCAGATGAACGTAACGTATACATTCGTTACGTACTCTTAGAGGAGACACGAAATCTCCAGATGAACGTAACGTACACATTCGTTACTTACTGTTGGAGGAGACACGAAACCTCCAGATGAACTTAACTACACATTCGTCACGTACTGTGAGAGGAAAAACGAAGCCTCCAGAAAAAAACGTTAACGATACTTTTCGTTACGTACTCTAGGGGAGACACGAAATCTCCATTGAACGTAACGTACACATTCGTTACTACTGTGGAAGGAGACACGAACCTCCAGATGAACGTAACTACAGACCCCCCCAATAACTTACTGAAAACCGTCCACGGGCCCAATTTACAGTATAAAAATATATTCACAGGAAACCATTTGTCAATTAGCTCCATGAAGTAAATTTGGGCATACCTATCTAGTAACACACGCGTTAACCATGAACACACACCACAAAACACACAACAAACACACACACACCACACCACACAACAACACACACACACGTCAGTTTAATACACCAACTTGAGCGAGCGAGGTAGCGAGGTGATAAACGTGTTTTGAGAGTGGTGTTTGATGGGGTCTCAGCAGGATATGATCGTTGGGTCCCAACCAAGAGCAGGGAACATCTAAAATTTAAATATTTTCCTAGTTAAATACATACGCAGTTTAAAGAATGCTTTTCAACACATAACTTAAGAGCACGTCCTCACATATTAGGAGTAATAATATATATATATATATATTTTAAAAATTTTAATATATATATATATATATATATATAAAATTTATATAAAAATAATATAATAAATAATAATATATATAATATATAAAATTATATAATATATATATATAGTGCCATCACCGAAGGGGAGACTCTTGCTGCTCCAGCACCAAACCCTAGTGCAGCACTGGCTCACAAACAGCAAGCTGGGATAGCCCAATTGCTGAAAAGTGGCTTGCCAACATGCTCAGGGCTGCAAAATCAGAAAAGGGAGATTGCCCGTCTCCAGGCTGTGAGTGCACCTCACTCCGGGGGCTTCCTCCCAAAAAGTTCCCATATCGGCAATGGGAACGCGACTCGACCCCAAGACCCTCCGTATTGCAGTGGCTCTGCGCCTTGCTGGGCCCCAATTCAACACAGAAATGTGTGTATTTGCGGCGAAGTGCAAGCAGACCAATACGTCTACATGGTCTTAACTGTTCCAAAAAACCCAAGGGTTGGCCCTGCAAGACACAATGAGTCAACGACATCAAGAGAACCCTTGCTACAGCTGGATGCCCAGCCGAGCGGGAGCCCCGATCACTAGCACCAACAATACCCACAACCCCCGCAAACCGCCCCGACGGGATCACCATCTATCCTTGGAAGAATGGCAAGCTCTTAGCATGGGACTATACCTGTGCGTCCACACTGGCTGACACCTATATCCATCACAGTGTTTGGCGACAGGGAGGAGCTGCTGACCACAGGGAGGAGTACAAGATCAGCAAGTACAGGGACATAAGCCAACAGTATCAATTTGTCCCAGTGGGATCAGAGACCTTGGATCATGGGAAAAAATGCCACACGTTTCCTTAAAGAATTGGGTTCCAGACTCATCGACACCACCAGGGACCCAAGGGCATCCACTTTCATGTTCCAGCGCCTCAGCGTCCGCCATCCAGAGGGGAAATGCTTGCTGCTACTTGGCTCACGTCCCCTCGGAGGGCTGGAGGAAAA
>NW_026504117.1:0-11020 GCF_026875155.1 Cherax quadricarinatus
TAACACCACCCCTTACCCTTAAAGAAGAAAGGGCAACATGTTTCCCAAAATTTTTGTCTCGAACACCAGGGGGAATTAGGCACTTCGATTTTGAGGAAGACGTCATCTGTACAGGTAATTTTTCAGAACCTGACCGCCTACGGTCTCGACTTAATTGGAAACATGAGCGCCTCTAATGGCCTGGTTTTTGAAAATAAGAGCAAGTTGGGCCTCTTCTTGATGCATTTCCCTCGTAAGATGGTTTTCCTTTACCATTACTATGGACGACGCTCGAGTAGGCTTTTGCTGAATGAGGAGGAGAGGTCTGCTGATCCATTTTCCTAGGAGAGAAAGACTGACTCTTAGGAGAACATAACCTGGCTTTCTCTCTAGACCCTTTTTCCTTGGTCAATTGAGAGGTTATTGTTACAAAAAACGCGATTCTAAAAGCTTAGAGATCTCCAGTGAATACTAGAAAGGACTGCCCTTCTAGCATCCAGCCTGTTACTGGGTTTTCGTAACAAGTAGTCAGTATCCTTGTCCAATTATCCATTAAAATTCAGCATGGTTCAATAGTGCTTTAGGATTACAACTGGTAGGCTACTAACTAGAGAAATTAAAATTTAATAAATTTATTAAGTCTAGAGGTATATTATCAAATTAAATTAAATTACAGCAATCAAATTAAAATCAATCTCTCGAGTTCAATATTATTGTGCTGAAAACACATATCACATTTATAATTCTTAAGTACCGTCAGGTACATTAACATTTAATAAGATATTACAAATATGTACAAGTAAGTGTGTGTATGCGTGTAAGTGCTCTTAAGTAGTTAGCTATGTCTCAAGACTCGAATAAGACTTAAACAAGTGACTGACAAAGTCCTCAAATAAACTAACTTCTTGACCGACTGGCAACCCGAACAGTCTGCTTGAACAACAAAGAATACTAAGCCCAATAGCAATGTAATATGCGACTGCGACACAGAATCAGGAACTGGGAGATAATATAACGACACTAAGTAGGGACCATCAGCAGATCCTCCACAAAAGTTACAAAACTCCCTTACTACTGAATCTAAGTTCAGCATAGGAAAACCCGACTGTGACAATGCACAGAAACCAGTACAAAATTAGGTCAGAAGCTATAGCTAAGGACTTGAGATGTTCAGAGTGTCTATGTGACAACCTCAGTACAACGTCGAAAATCACAAAGTCTATACAATGTTCTGTGAACAAAGTTCTACAGAACTAACAAGAATAATGAGACAGACAATCTGTCCAACCACCAATCGAGTCTCCAGCAGACTGAAAACTTCACGAGAGGTGAGGACACCCCCCCTCGATCACGTGATAGCTACGTGGACAGCTGCAGCTCAGAAGCCGGCAGTATAACGAGCGACAAGCGATAATTACAGTAGTTTGACAATCAAGCCTAGCTGAGCACATTTTATATACATCCTAACAATATGTAATATGTAACATCCTAACAACATAAGCTACGTCAAATAACATATAAGGCATATACATTTGCGATTTAGCTATTATCGCAAATATAAGCAATATAAAATTTAAAAGAAAAGGTAATATACATTACATATATACATAATAATCATTGTAACCCATTCAGGGGTTGCAACAGTTATCTCAAAGTGATCAGCTAGAGAAGCAGAGGCCAACACATCTGCAGTCTGGTGTTTTGATAACAAAGGAGCATACATCTCCCGTCAGAGAGTTCTGAAATTCTTCTTGCAAGATCAACTGCATCAGACGCTCCATAGTATCACACCCAGATGACCTCAACCATCGCTCTAGAGCCACCTTCTTTTGCCGGGCAAATTCTACCCAGGTTTGGCCGGGCAGTCTTCTTAGAGAGCGGAAGGTGCGCTGATAACTTATAGGAAGTAAGTCATACTCCCTTAAAATGATCTTCTTAACTGCCTTATAATCTGCATACTTATCATACGGGAGAGCTGCAGTACAAGATTGAGCCTTACCCTTAAGTGTGGTGTGAAGTAAGGTAGCCTAATGTTCACGAGGCCATCTCATCCCTCGTGCCTGATTCTCAAATGTGTCGAAGTGTCCAAGTCTGTTTCACAAAACCTGGGCACTAATGAGGCAGCCCTGTGCAGGTCAAAGGTCAAGGTTTGAGCAGCAGGCGACTTACTCTTTTCTTCCTCTTTTTGCCTCTCGAATCTGATGTTTTCCCTCTCGAACTCTTCTTTATACAGCAGGTGCTGGGATTCCAGTTGCTCTGTTTGCAACTTTATAAGATGTTCCAGACGTTGAAAGTGTTCGAGTGTGAGAGGAGTCAAAAGGTACTGGAGAGTGGGAGAGAGAGTCCCTCTAGGCGAAGCTTGGACAGCTCCACCTCCGGTCGCCCCCACATGACCAGGGCTAGCTAATGGGCTCTCATTACACGAATCAGACGGTACGTTGTCCCGAGACATAGCCTCTGCTCCCAAAGTGAGGCCTTCAAATGAAGCCACCAAATGAGCTACTCCCAGGGACAAAGATTCCTCCGAGGGTGTCTTGCCATGCGAGTCCAACCTCGGTACAGTGTCAGAGGGCTGAGAAAACAGTATGTTCTGTATTATAGAACGGACAGTACTCGCTATATATCGATTGTTATATGAAACTCCTAAATATCTAGCAACTTGCCAGCATTGTTGTAGTGGTAAAGTCTTCAGCGTATCTGGAGTCAGGTCCTTCACCAACTGTGATATGTCACGATCCATGGTCAAGAAGTTCAAAGATCCCGAAACAGGCCCCCCACTTGTTACGGTTCAAATCTTAATCTTTAGCCAGGTTAGTGCACTCCGTAACAACACACTTCATAGAATGAAAGGATATGGTTCCAAACTTAGAAATGTAAGGCACAAATAATAGTTACTCAGTCTTTTCAAGTTTCTTTTTATTCAAAAGCTTAAATACTTTAGATATTCATAAAATACTTTTTAAATATCACTGTCAAAACTTTTCAATCCCCCGAGAAAACTCTTAAAAAAAATTGTACATGTAAATATGGTCACTACCTTGAAAAATAATCAAAAGGAATTTTTCCCGCTTCCCAATAGTAAATTATGTGTGCAAGTACTATATTGAGAATTAAAAAATTTTCATTTAAAACCCCCCCTGGCATAAGGAAAAAAACACAAAGTTTCTAACTTGACACGGGCCCTTTTCAAAATTTTCAACCGGGAGAAAACCATATATAATTGTCACAAAACTTCACAAAAAACCCACAACTGGTTCAGGAATTTCTAAACACAATTCTCAAATCCAAGTGAGAAAAAAGGCCCGGATTACTGGGAAAGGGATTTCCAGCAATGTACACGTCGGCGAGAGAGGAACTCCCAAAATACAGAAAATTTTCCCTTCATGACATCAACTCCCCAAAAAGGGGGGAGAGGGTAGACCCGGGGAAAACTACACACCAATGGAGAAACCCTTTAAAGGTTTAAAAAAGACAGTAAGCAAACACTAAAACATTTTTAATTAGAAAACGTTTCGGCCCCGGGGGCCGGGCCACTTCTAACATACAGGGGTTTAAAAGACTTATATATAAGGCGGAGAGTGAGATGTGACGCACGGACCTGAAAAAGGGCATAAAACATAAAAAAGGGGGAAAACACTGTAAAAAGGCCACGGCCCATGCAAAGGCGGGTCCTTAAAAAACAACCTCTCCCTATGACGAGGACCATTTAGACGATGATCATGTGACTCCTTGTTGTTGGGTTGGTGCTGCTTAAGTACCCTGTATCCAATGTTTTTGGGAAAAATTTTGTAGTTTTCCAGTTTCGTTCAAAATAGTGACGGGACGGGATTAGGGGAGGCTTTTTTAGGAAACCGTGGGCCGTCTGGGGCCCGGGTTTCGGTGAGAACGAGTTGTGCCTCGTTCCATTCATAAAATGCCCCGGGGGAGTCTCTGTGGGGGGACACAGGCGCCCTTTACTTCGTCTCTTTTTAAGAGGCTTTTTTCAACTCTTTTCAGGCGGACGGGCAAAAATCTCCCCCTTCCCTCGCCTACATATTTTTTGGGGACAAAACCCCACGGGGGATAGTGTAAAAACGCCTGCTGTAAAGTTAGAGGTGTGGGGCTGCGTTTATTAAGTGAGGTCTTTGATAAAGGGATGTGTTTATGGGGGAAAACCGTTGATGTTACATAGCAAGTCCCCCGGGGAGTTTTTCGTGGAAACATCGCCACAATGGGAGTACTTAAAATTTTTTGGGGGGCTTTTTCCATGGGGGGTTTTGTTGGGGAATAGCTCCCCCCCTTTGATCTGAAATCTCGATGAAGAAAAAATGGGAACTGAAAACGTGTAAAGGTTTGGGTTTTAATTTTAAGGGGCATTCTTCTTCAAAAAAACCCAAGGGCTGGAAAAGCGAAAAAGCTCTAAAGAAAAGCCAATGGGGACCCTCTTTTTATGCGGGAATCTTGTGTTGAATAAAAGTTATAAAAATCGCCCTTTTTGGGGTGGGTTTTTTTAAACCTTTTTGAAGAGAAGTTTTTCACGGGTGGGGAGACTGCACAGAAAAACCGTCGGGGAAAGGAATTTTTCCCCAACATTTTCCCGGTTAAAAGGGGAAAACTTTTTTGTGGTTCAATTTGCATTGACTTTTGAGAAGGCCTGGATATTGGGGGCGCCCTGGAAAAAAAACCCAAAATTTTACCCTAACGTATCAAAACCCAGGAACGGTTTTGGGAAATTGAGGGGCTAAATTTTCTCTTCCCCCCAATTTTTTCCCAAAGGAAGGGGTTTGGCAACACAGCCGACGGGCTGCCCATTGCCACCCCAAAAGCTTGTTTTGAAACATTTTGTCCTGATATTTAAGAATTTTGAAATTAACACACAGTTCCACAAGTTTGGAAAAACAAGAAGAGGTAAAGGGGGGCCCGGGTTTTTCAATGAGCCCTGTCCAGAATTTTAAATTGCAGGGGTCGTGGGAAACCCTTTGGGAAAAAGGGGGCTGTGCATCGAAAAAAGCCATGCTTTGTTTTTGACATTCGGGTTTGGGAAAATTTCCGGGAAAAGAAGGTCACCTAAAATTTTTTGAGGGGGGCTTACTAAAAGGTGCCCAGAAGCCCCAAAAGGTTTTTGGGGAAAGGTGGCCGGCTAGCTGTGTGGTGCACTCCCTATGCCCGAAGTGATAGGCCGAGGGGGAAATGCCATTTTTTGTGTTTCTTAAAAGGCCATACACGGTTTGGTTTCGGTTGACCTGGTAAAAGTTTAATTTATTTTTTGCCTTGTTTTTATTTTAAAAAAGATGCTACAAACCCCTTTTAAAGGGAAAGCCCGGGGGACTTTTGAAGTAGCACTGATTTCCGATACAGGCTGGTATGGGGTTGGCATCTTTGAGAAGATTTAAGACTTTATTGTTGTAGCCCACATTTTTGATTTAACACCAAAACCACCTTCCTTTGTCAGGGGGTTTTGTAATGACAAATAAATCTTTGTGGCCAATTTCCCTGAGGGGTTGGATGATTTTCCCTGGGAAAAACCGGTCTTAAGGCTCAGTAGCTCCCGCAGTAAAGTTTTCCCTTTGGGACAAAGCCCTTTTAAAACTCGGAGTCCCCCAAAAAGGTTTTGGTTTTTGGTTTTACCATTTCCCCCCAATTTATGTTTTTGTTGATGCCAGTAGAAAACCCTTGACCCTGGGCCTGGGGGGCCTTCCTGCCCCTCGGTGAGGGTTTTAGTGTAAAGGAAGAAAATTTTAAATTTTTTATGATTTCGGTCGTCCCATTTCGCCCCAAATTTGCTGGGGGGAACACAGGTTTGTAGTTTTCGGGATAGCTTAAATTTCCCTTTTTGAATTTTGGCAGGGGAACCTTGGCTGAGTATATATTCGATAAAACGCGACATGCTCAAAGGGAGGCCCATTACGTGCCCTCATTTCGTGCTTAAATTTCCCTTTAATCCTGACAAAGGCTGGAAATAAAACCAGTCAAGTTACCATTTATCCAAACCCAATCCAACAGAAATTGAACTACACAAAACAAACAAGCCCCCTTTTTTTCCCCCACAAAAATGGGGGCGAAAGGGGGCCACCAAAATCAAAAATTTTAATTTAAATCTTCCTTACACTAAACCTCACCGGGGACGGACCCTCAGCCGGGGCCCAAAAGTTACTCCCTTGCAATAACAAGAAAAAAAAAATCGGGGGGAATAGGGTAACCCAAGAACCAACCTTTTGGAGACCCCCCTTTTTCCAAAAGGGGCTTTTTTCCCAAGGAAAAATCACTGCTGCACTACGGGTTTTTTCAAGACCGGCATTCCCAAAAGGAAAACACCCAAGCACTCAGGAACGGGCCAAAAAACGATGATATCGTCTTTACAACCGCTGACAAAGGAGGGGGTGTGGTGTTACTCAAAAATGTCGACTACAAAAAAAAAGTCTTAAATCTTCCAACGATGCCAACACATACCAGCCTGAAATCAAAATCAGTGCCCCTTCAAAGTACCCAGATTTTCCTTTCCCAAAAGGCTCGTACCCATCAACGAAAACCAAAACAAGGCAAAAAACTACTTAAACTTTTTACCGGGTTTCAACCGAAACCAGCACGCCTGTAGGCCTTCCTAAGACACACAAACCGGGCATCCCACTACCCTATTTACTTCGGGGATAGGGAAGGGGCACCCCCCCGACTAGCCGGGCCCCCTTTCCCCAAAAACCTTTCAGCCCCTTTTTGGGGACTAACAGTCAACCCCCCCTCAAACATTCAGGTTAAACCTTTTTCCCCGAATTTTTTCCCAAACCCGAAATGTCAAAAAAAAAAAGCATGGGTTTCCTTTGATTTCACAGCCCCTCCCTTTTCCAATTCCTTCTTGGCCCCTGCAATCAACATTTTTGAGACAGAGGCTCACTAAAAACCCCCGCCCCCCCTTTACCTCTTCTAGATTTTACAATCCAAATGGAACTGTGTGTTAAATTTCAACTTCAAGTATCAGACAACCCGTTCCCAAAAAATGCTTTTGGGGTGGCAATGGGGGCCCCCTCAGGCTGGCCCTTTCCCCCTCTTTTGGGAAAAATTGGAGAAGAGAAATTCAGCACCCTCATTCCCAAAAACCCTTACCTGGCTAAGATTGGTTTTAAAGATAAATTGGTTTTCTATCCAAGACTCTCCCAAAATCCAGGCCCCTTTTTCACAAAGATCATGCAGTTTAACCATAAAAAAAAATTTTTCAAAATTGAACTCGAAAATGATGGCCAAAAATTTCCCTTTTTTCCCACGTTCTACGTGGGAAAAATTTTTTCCCGACAGTGACAAACTTTCTTCAAAGTGTAAGAAAACCCCAACCCAAAAAGGACGAAACTTATCCCCTTTTTTTCAAAAACCCAAAATTTCCCCCCACTAAGAGAGGGGGCCTCATTGGCTTTTCTTTTAGAGCTCTTCGCACTCCACCCTTGTTTTTTAGAAAAAGAATGCACTTACATAACAAAAAGCCTTTAAAACGTCTTCAGTTCCCAACTTTTCCCCATCCGAGATTGCAGAAACCCCAAAGGGACAAGCTTCCCAACAAACCCCCCCATTGGGAAAAGCCCCCTAAACAGTTCATGTACTCCCATGTGGGGGATGTTGCCCCGAATACTCCCCGGGCATTTGCTTTTGGGGTAACACAACGTTTTCCCCCCATAAACACATCCTCTATCAAAGACCCACACTAAACGCAGCCCCACACCTCTAACTTTTTACAGCAGGGGGCTACACTATCCCCCTTTTGGGGTTTGGGCCCAAGAAATATGTTTTGGCGAGACAGGGGAGATCTTTGGGGTCCCGCCTGAATGAGCTCGAAAAGCCTCTAACAGAGGGCGATGTAAGGTACGCCTGTGGGCCTCCACAGAGACTCCCCCGGGGGGGGGGAATTTTTTTGATTTTAACTGGAACGAGGCCCCAACCGTTTCCCCCCGAACCAGACCTCAGACGCCGACGGTGCCTGGGAAACCCCACTAATCACCGCCCCCGACACTATTAAAAGCAACACTGGAAAAACAAAAAAATTTTAAAAACATTGGCAATACATGATACTTTAAACAGCACCAACCCAACAAAACAGGAGTCACTGATTTCATCCCTCTACTGGGCCTCATCATAAAGGGAGAGGGGTTTTTATAAGGACCGCCCCGGGATGGGCCCGGAGGCCTTTACAGTGTTCCTCCCTTCCCCTTTTGGTTTTTTAGACTTTTCCTTTAGGTCACGTGCGTCACATCTCACCTCCGCCTAATTTTAAATTTTTTTCTACCTCTGTAAATTTAAAAAGTGATCAAGGGGCCCCCGGACCAAAACCCTTTTCCCAAAAAATAGTTTTTTAAAATTTTTTGCTTACGGTCCTTTTTTAAACCAACTTGTCGGGATTTATTGCCAAGGTTTATACCCTACCTTGTTATAAAAAACCCTTAAACCAGGTGTAAAACCCACCTAACACATTTCTCCCAAAATTAATATATATATATTTAAATAAAAAATATATATATATATAAAATATTTTATATTTAAAAAAATATATATATATATATATAAAATATAATACATTCATCCCCCGGGGATATTTCCCAAATCAATAATATTTAAAACATTGGGAAACTTTAAAAATTTAGCTAATATTAAAGAAACCCCGGTAAAATATTAAGTGGATAATACATATAAATTAATTTACATTAACCTTGGTCATAAAAATGGGGCCCTTGTGTCAGGGGGAAATAAACAAAAAAAAAGAATTGGGCAATCTAAAAAACCTGGGTATTTTTAAATTTTAAATTTAAAAACTTTGAAAGGGGAATGAGTGTTTTGGCCCCAAAAGGCAATTTTACATAAAGTTTTTTAGAAAAAACAAAAAAACCAACCCCGGGGGCCCCCATCCAAACACAAAAAAAGCCCCTTTTTATTAAAAAGGTCAGAGAATGGCCCCGACTAATTTTAGGGGTGGCAGAAAGACGATAGTTACTAAAAAAAAAGTGTTACAAACCCCCTTTTGGGGGGCCAATTATTTTTATAATCAAAAAGAAAACATAAAACCACCAAGGGGTATACAGCGCTTCAGGGTAGGGAAGGAAAACGAGGGTATTGGGCGCAGAAAGGGAAAGGGGGGAAAGACAGTAGGTTACAAAAACAGTGGGGCAGGGATAGTGCGGGGGGAAAAGGGGGGCAAGAGATTGGGGGTAGAAAGGGCTGAAGGTTCTTCAGAGTTTTGTAAGGAAGTCAGGTTTTTGTCAAAAATTTAATGGGGAGAGTCCAGAAGAAAGGTGGGTCCATCAACGAGAAGGGAAGGGGAAAGAGAGATCACCCGGGGGCGAAAATGACGCCCGGGGGAAAAATTTTTGCGTGCTTGTTGATAAAGTTTGGGGATCAAGGGGGGCCCGAAGAGCAACTTTGAATGTAAAAAACATTTAAGCTTTAAAGGATGGGAAAAGCAGAAGACCCCACGGGTTTTTCCCCTTTTCAGTGAAGAACAGAAAACGAGCCCCAAGTTGGGTGCAAATTTAGGCTACAATGGCCCCCAAACCCGTGGTTACAGTTGGGCCCAAACGAGGCACAAATGGCCACAAAAAATAAAACAAAACGAAGGGAAAACTGCAGAAGGGCCCACTGGGCCCCTGTGAAAGGGAGGCCCAAAATCTCCTTTCCCGGGTTAAACCAATACACCCCAACCTAAACAGGTCAGGTCACATTGACTTAGGGGGGAACACGGCAACCGACCTGGAAGCACAACATCAGGGCCAACCCAACCCCCCCCCCCACCACATCCCTAATGGAAAAATTTTCCCCAAACCCAATTTTTTTTAAAACTACACAACGTTCTGGCCTCTATAACTGTACTTGGGGGATTTTTTCCACTCATCCACAAATTTTATTAAACCCAAAACCCGTACTTTTCCTATATTCCCCTTTCCCGAATCGAATTTTTTCCCCAAATAAAAAACCTTGGGTGCGAGTCCCCTTCCCAGGCTAGATATTTTCAGCACACTATTTACATCCCCTTTTTTTTTTCCTGTCTTCCATTTATACACCTCAATCATCATCCCCCCAATTGTGCGTTTCTAGAGAGTGCAGATTCAGGGCCCTCAGTCTATCCTCATAGGGAAGGTTTCTGATACATGGGATCAACTTTGTCATCCTCCTTTGTACATTTTCCAGAGCATTTTATATCCATTCTGTAATAACGGTGAACCAAAAACTGTGGCAGCATAATCTAAATGAGGCCTAACCAAGGATGTATAGAGTTGAAGAACAACCTGAGGACTCCTATTATTTATGCTTCTTGATATGAAGCCAAGGATTCTATTAGCTTTATTGCGAACACTTATGCACTGTTGTCTTGGTTTCAGATTACTGCTAACCAGAACTCCTAAATCTTTTTCGCAATCCGTAATATTAAGATCTACATTATTTAGTTTATATGTGGCATGGTTATTGTCCTGTCCAACATTTAGAACTTTGCATTTGTTTATATTAAACTGCATCTGCCACTCTCCGACCACTGCATCAGTCTATTCAAATCTTCCTGGAGTGCTCGAATGTCCTCGTCAGAATGAATTCGATGGCCTATTTTGGTGTCATTGGCAAACTTGCCGATGTCGCTTTTTATGCCCTCATCTATGTCGTTTATGTAGATTGTGAACAGCAGGGGGTCCAACACTGACCCCTGTGGAACACCGCTCGTGACGCTTCCCCACTCTGATTTCTCCCCATTTATGCAAACTCTCTGCTGCCTATTTGTCAACCATGCTTCTATCCAGGAAAAAATTTCTCCTATTCCATGTGCCTTAATTTTCCTCAATAGTCTCTGATGTGGGACCCTGTCAAAAGCCTTACTGAAGTCCATATACACAATACCATATTCATTACCATGATCTACCTCCTCAAATACCTTATGAAAAAAGTTAAAAATTCGTAAGGCAGGAACGCCCTTTGTAAAAACCCTGCGAGATGCGTTGATTAATTTTTTGCTTTTCAAAGTGGCTACGAACTGCCTCGGCAATTATTGATTCCATAAATTTCCCACCCCTGGAGGTTAGGGTTATTGGGGCTAAGTTCGAAG
>NW_026504118.1:0-18373 GCF_026875155.1 Cherax quadricarinatus
AAACTTTCCAATCTGGAGCACTCCTTCCCTTCTCAGGCGAGGTATGTTGCTGTAGATCTTGCGGACGGCACTCCTGTTCGCCTGTGGTTGCATCGGGGGTTAGTTGTTTTTTGTAGACTCGTCAACACTAGTAGAATGAAAGTCGTGTGCCAGATGGACAACCTAGAGAGAGGCTCAAGTTGCGGCCCAAGAACTCGTGCCTTGTTTCTTCTCGAGGTTAGGTTGGTTTTTCTTCCATCCTGCTGTGAAACGTCGCTCAGGCCCTTTCTTCTCAGAGGTTAGGTTGGTTTCCCTTCCATCCTACTGGTGAAACACCGTCTTGGCTGTTTGCCCGTGGTTCATTAGAACTGCTATAGAGATGAAAATGGTAGGAAACATGTGTATGTCCCAAGTGAGGTGCAGATGGAGAATAATTTCAGTTCCCCACTCTGTTCTGGGCTTCCCACGTCCTCATTTATTCCTAGAATTTTCTCATGTATTTACTATGAAAAGTGACTTACACAATTATCAACTGCACAAGGTAATTTCAACTACAATGTTTATTCTACTCATCGAGTGTTTTCACGTTCGTTGCATTCGCATCCCTGTACATAGAGAGGGTTTTTTGTACAGTTGCTTTAATGCCTAAAATGACACATTCTTTGCAGTCTAAGCACAACATAATGGTAACTGAGGCACAGTTTCGTCGTATGATCATCCGTCTGGTTAGCCTTGTGCCTTTCGGCGAACAGGTAGTTGTTGCTTAGTCTGCGACGGCACCCTGGTCGGTGTTGCACGGGTGGTTAGTTTTTGAGATGTATCAAGTGGTGAAAAGTCGTGTGCCGTTCACCCTAGAGGGTCGGTTCGCGGCCCAAGACCTGCTTGTTTTTCTCAGAGGTTAGGTTGGTTTTCTTTCAACTGCTTAGACTCGTTCACCCGTTTCTTAAGTGTTGTTCCGTACGGGGGAAGTTTCCGTTGGGCGGATGATTCTGCTGTGGGAGCGGAGTTCAACTGTTTTAGGGTATTAAAATATGCTTACGATGGGTGATTTCCATGGTGCTTAGAAGGTAGTTGCAAGGCGGATTAATTCGTGTTTAGCTAGAGTAGCGTTGAAGTAGGTATAGGAGGTCTGTGTTGTAGGCTGCAAGTTGTGGATCGCCATGCGGGGTGATGGGTAGTTGTTAGCTTGTGAGGGTGTTTTGCAGTGAATAGGTGTGAAGTTGGCCCAGACCCTGGTTCCGGTTGAGTTTTTTTCTCAATTAGGGTATCTTCTTGGATGTACTGTTAGAGAGTTGTGTTTTCTTCCAGTTATGGGATCTTCTGTACGTGTTGGTTTCTTATTACTGGTATTGTGAAAGTTAAGCTGTTGCCCTGGCATTGACTGTGATTAGCATTACTCTCAAACATGTAGGTTGAAGTCATGTGGTATTAAACCATTGGAGCCTGCAGAAATAAATTCAGTCAACTACATGTCTGGTTCGCACGTCCTCAGGTGTTCTAGTTTTCAGTGGCCACTTGTCTTATAAAGTGTTTACACTGTATTTTCTGGAAGTCAAATACACATTCTCATGTTTATCCTACTCACAAGATTGGTTTGCAACGTTCGTAGACATGATGCCGTAACTCAAGGAAGGTTTTTTTACAGTTTCTTGCTGTGAATGCCCTAAGACATTGTTGCAGTCTGACCACTTGCTTTGAGCTGGTTTTCGTGGTATGAAACCTATGAGACGTGCCTACAGGAGTGGCTAGTCGCGCGGACCTGTTCTCGGGTGTTGGGGTTAGTGGTTTGTAACCTCCTAGGAGGTGTCGTCCAGTGAAACCCGAGGCCGTGCCCCTTGCTTTTTCTTCTCAATAGGTGGTTTCATTGTGGTAAACCTGGGCTAGAGGAGTGTTTCAGTCCTACTAAACGTCTGGCCGTCCCGGTTCTAGACTCTTTCATGCTGCAACACTGTAATAACTGTAATAACCATACTGGCAGAAATAAATTCTGTTATACGTTTCGTGGTTGCCACGTTCGTATTCCTGGCTCTTCATCTGAGTTTATTGGCTTTTAATGTATCAATGGCAAGTCAATACACAATAAAGTTATCTAGTCAAGTGTGGTTTGATTTCAGTCTGGACCCCTGCCTTAGGAGGTTAGTTGTTGCTGTGTTGCAAGACCGTTCGTTTGGTCTGCCTAATAGTTTAGGCTCGTTAACAGGTAAAATCTAGCTGGACACCTGTCTCAGGCGGCAGGATGGTGCTGTTCTCGGGCGTTTTCCCTGGGTGATCTGGGTTTAGGTTTTTGTCCTCACCAGGTGAAAAGTCTTGCCGTGCTAAGAGGCTAAGTTGCGCAAAAGTGGTCATGTTATGTTCCCAATGCTGGGAAATAGGTTTCTTCCAAGTTTTGGTTCCCAGTCCTCGTGAAACTCTTCCTGTGCCCTGTTATAAGCTTACATTACCTAAAACTGGAAAGAACATTAATAAACAGTGGCCTGCAAGGAGGTAGTTTCTAGTCACATTCTTCTTGACGTTTCAGTTCTGCTTTTCTTGCCATTGCTTGAAAACACATAATGCTATAAAAAGGCACAAGTCAAATATAAACTCACTGTATCCTCTCAGAGGGGTTTGGTCGTATGTCACGCACCCTGTCTCTGAGGTTTTTTTGTTTGTAGCCCTAAATGAAATTCGTTGCAGAACAACCTAAAGAGTAATGGGCAGAGTCGTCTTGTCTTCCAAGTTGGTGTCTTCCTCTGGAAGGTAGTTCTTAGTTGGGGCCTCCGTTCTGGGCTCTGGGTTAGGTTATTTTTTTTAGATCGTCAAACACTAGTAGGAGAAGTTGTAGTAAACCAGGGGGCCGGGAGAATGTGTTTTCTCCATGTTGGGTCCTCCATCGTTGAACTCTCCGGCCCCTCCATTGTTTTTATCTGTAACACGCTTACTTGCCGGATTAACTCTAAGCTTTCTCGCACAAGGTGTGGTTGTTGTAACCACGACTCAAGGAGGAATTTTCTGTTAATATTCGTGTTGCGCAGCCACATTAAACTTCTAGCTCCATTTACTTATTAAAAAGCTGTCATCCTGCTTTTATAAGGAGGTCTAACTCAGTTCCTCGTCATGGTGGGTTGCGTTGTAGTTGGCTCGCACACAGAGGGTTTTAGTCCTGGTAATGCCCAAAAACCGTCTTGTCTCCAATAGGTTCAATAGTAAGTTTCAGCGTTCTTCCAAGTTGTCCTTCCTCTCGGAACAGTTTGCTGTACGGGAGACCTCTTTGTTGGGCACTGGTAGAGTTTTTAGTCGCAAATGGAGGTGACGGGAGATGACTAGACTCAGTTCGGCTGGCCTTTCTCTCAGGTAGGGTTCTCTTCAATGCGGACCTTGCTTTTTAAGGTATGTTCATACGGTAAACTCACTGTTTCCCGTGATTGTTGCATCATTGACTCGTCCTGTAATAAAAGTTTTTAGTTCCGTGAGCCTAGAAGTGAATTAGCCACATTGTTTAGCTCAGAGTTCTAAGATTTCCAGCTGGCCATTGCTTTAGAAGTTTTCTGTATTCACGCACGTTCCTCTCGGTTATACGTTAGATGTCACGTGATAAGGCATGCCGTACACCAAGAGAGGTTTTCAGTCGTGTGTTCCAATAGTTGTTTAATCTGCTAAAAGCGTATCAAGGTCTTCAGGGGTGCTTCCATCTTGTGACCCTTGCCTTCAGCGAAGAGGTATTGTTGCTGTAACCTGGAGGAGTCGTTGTGTTCAGGAGGTGGGAGATGAACTAGTAAATGGTGTGGCCGATGGCACCAGAGACTCATTGGGCCCATGCTTTTTAAGGTTATTGTTTTCCTGCGTAATCTCTCGGTTTCTCTCAAGAGTTGTTTCCCTTCGTTAGTACACGCAGGCTGTTTGGGGTTTTAACTTCATTGCTGTGTAACCTAAAATGAAAGTTGTTTAGTTAACACAAAGCGCAAAAGGTAAGTTTCAGTCAATAATTTCTTCTTGCACTCCCGTCATTCTAGAACTTTTTGCGGCTTGCAGACTTTTTCCGTTTCACGAGGTATTAACTCACTGGTTATAGTTGGAGTGGCCAGGTATGCCAGATGCCTGTCCTTAAGGGGTTTTACTTCTCTGTGATGAATGCACAGCGTTTCTCTAGAATTCTAATCTAGGGACAGGTTTTTAAGGGACTTTCCGTCTTGTGCTCTTGCCTCTCACACAGGTAGGTGAATCTTGGAGCACTTGGGGTGCAGGGGAGGTAGTTTTGTCCTCAACTGTGATAAGTCGTCAGAGACCCTAAGGGCCAATTAAACTCTCCTGTTTCTCGAGGTTAGGTTGGGTTCTCTTCCAACGCGGTAACGCGTCTAGCCGTCTTCTGGGTTAGGTTGGTTTCCTTCCATCCTCTGTGAACACCGTTTAGCTGTTTGCCGTGGTTCATTACGTGCTATTAGCATTTCTCGTCAAACACTAGGTAGGAATGAAAATCCTTGTGTATAGTTAACACACAAGTGGAGGCCTGGCAGAGGGAAGAATAGAAGTTTCTAGTCCCAACTACATGTTTCTGTGGCTTGCGCCACGTCTCAGGTCAGTTCCTAGGAGACTTTCTTTCCATGCTGGCCCACTTGTATCTTTATTGAAAAAGCTGTTACATACACTGCTATTTATACAAACTGACAAGGTCAAACTACTACAACTACTACATGGTTTATTCCTACTCATCAGAGATGTGGGTTTGCCACGTTTCGTAGTCACATCGGCATCGCCCTGTACACTCATAGAGGAGGGTTTTTTACACGTTTCGTTGCTGTTTATGCCCTAAAATGACACAGTTCGTTTGCAAGTCTAAGACACACACAAAAATAGACGTAATACAATAGAGGCTACAGAGTTTTCAGTACAGGTATGAAACTCTCCAAGTCTTGGTAGCACCCCTGTGCCTTCTCAGGCGAAGCAGTAGTTGGTTGCTGTAGATCCTTGCGGGACGGCACCTCTGTTCGTCCTGGTGGGTTGCATCTGGGGGTTAGGTTAGGTTTTTGTAGACTCGTCAACACTAGGTAGGAATGAAAAGTCGTTTGGCCAGATGGACAACCCTAGGAGAGGCTCAATTGCGGCCAAGAACTCGTGCCTTGTTTCTCTCAGAGGTAGGTTGGGTTCTCTTCCAATCCTGCTGGTGAAACTAGTCTCAGGCCCGTTTCTTCTCAGAGTAGGTTGTTTCCTTCCAGTCCCACTGGTGAAACACCGTTTAGGCCTGTTTGCCCGTGGTTATTAGACGTGCTATTAGCATTTGATCGTCAACACTAGTAGGAATGAAAAGTCATTGTGTATATTAACACAATGGAGGCCTGCAGAGGGGAATAGAAGTTTCTAGTTCCCAACTACTGTTTCTGTGGCTGCGCCACGTCCCAGTCGTTCTAGAACTTTTCTTCATGCTGCCCCACTTGTACTTTATTGAAAAAGCTGTTACATAATGCTATTTATAAAACTGCACAAGGTCAAACTACTACAACTACTACATGGTTTATTCTACGTCATCAAGATGGTTTGCCCGTTTCGTATTCACTCGGCATCGCCCTGACACCATAGAGAGGTTTTTTACACTTTCGTTCTGTTGTAATGCCCTAAATGCACAGTTTGTTTGCAGTCTAAGACACACACATAAAATAGACGTAATACAATAGAGGCTACGAGTTTTCATACAGGATGAAACTCTTCCAGTCTTGTAGCATCCCTGTGCCTCTCAGGCGAACGGTTTGGTTGCTGTAGATCCTTGCGGGACGCACCTCTGTTCGTCCTGTGGGTGCTGGGGTTAGGTTAGTTTTTTTTTAGACTCGTCAAAACTAGGAGGATGAAAATCGGTGCAGATGGCAACCCTAGAAGAGGCCAAGGTTGCGCCAAGAACTCGTGCTTGTTTCTTCTCAAGGTTATTGGGTTTCTTTCATCCTGCTGGTGAAACTCGTCTCAGGCCCTTTCTCTCAGAGGTTAGTTGTTTCCTTCCAGTCCTACTGAAAACCGTCTTAGGCTGTTTGCCTGGTTCATTAGACTGTGCTATACATTGACTCGTCAACATAGTAGGAATAAAATATGATAGTTAACACACATGGAGGCTGCAGGGAAGGAATAGATTTCTATCCAACTACATGTTTCTGTGGCTTGCGCCACGTCCTCAGGTCATTCAGAGACTTTTCTTCATGCTGGCCCATTGTACTTTATTGAAAAGCTGTTACATACCTGTATTTATACAAACTGGGACAAGGTCAAACTCTACAACTACTAATGGTTTATTCTACGTCATCAAGTGGGTTTGCCACGTTTCGTAGTCACATCGGCATCGCCCGTACACTCATAGAGGAGGGTTTTTTTTCACTTCGTTGTGTTGTAATGCCCTAAAATGACACAGTTCTTTGCAAGTCTAGACACACACTAAAATAAGTAATACAATAGAGCTACAGAGTTTTCATAAGTAAATCTTCCAACTTGTAGCACTCCTGTGCCTTCTAGGCGACAGTAGTTGTTGCTGTAGATCTTGCGGGCGCACCTCTGTTCGTCCGTGGGTTGCATCTGGGGTTAGGTGGTTTTTTGTAACTCGTCAAACATAGGTAGAAGAAAAGTCGTGTGCCAGATGAAACCTAGAGAGAGGCTCAGGTTGCGGCCCAAGAACTCGTGCCTTTTTCTTCTCAGAGGTTAGGTTGGTTCTCTCCAATCTGCTGTGAACGTCGTCTCAGCCCGTTTCTTTCAGTTAGGTTTTCCCTTCCGTCCTACTGGTGAAACCCGTCTTACCGTTTGCCCGTGTTCATTAGACTGTGCTATAGATTTGACTCTCAAACACTAGGTAGAATGAAAAGTCATTGTGTAAGTTACACACAAGTGGAGGCCTGGCAAGGAAGGAATAGAAGTTTCAGTCCCAACTACATGTTTGTGGCTTGCGCCATCCTCAGGTCAGTTCCTAGAGACTTTTCTTCCATGCTGGCCCCACTTGTACTTATTGAAAAGCTGTTACAACACTGCTATTATACAAACTGCACAGTCAAACTACTACACTATACTGGTTATTCCTACGTCATCAAGAGTGGTTTGCCGTTCGTATGTCACATCGGCATCGCCCTGTCATCATAGGGGGGTTTTTTTACACGTTTCGTCTGTTGTAATGCCCTAAATACACATTCGTTTGCAATCTAAGCCACACATAAAATAGACGTAATACAATAGAGCACAGAGTTTCAGTACAGATGAAACTCTTCCAAGTCTTAGCCCCCCTGTGCCCTTCTAGCGAGCAGGTATTGGTTGCTGTAATCCTGCGGACGGCACTCCTGTTCGTCCTGGTGGTTGCATTGGGGTTATTAGGTTTTTTGTAGATGTCAAAACTAGAGAATGAAAGTCGTTCCAGATGACAACCCTAGAGAGAGCTCAAGTTCGGCCCAAGAACTCGTGCCTTGTTTCTTCTCAGAGGTTAGGTGGTTTCTCTTCAATCCTGCTGGTGAAACGTCGTCTCAGGCCCGTTTCTTTCAAGGTTAGTTGGTTTCCTCAGTCCCATGGTGAAACCCGTCTTAGGCCTGTTTGCCCGGGTTCATTAACTGTCTATTAGCATTTGACCGTCAAACACTAGTAGGAATAAAAGTCATTGTGTATAGTTAACACACAAGGGAGGCTGGCAGGGAAGGATAGAAGTTTCTATTCCCAACTACATGTTTCTGTGGCTTGCGCACGTCCTAGGCAGTTCTAAGACTTTCTTCCATGCTGGCCCCACTGTACTTTATTGAAAAAGCTGTTACATACATGCTATTAACAAACGGCCAGGTCAAACTACTACAACTACTACATGGTTATTCTACGTCATCAGATGTGGGTTTGCCACGTTTCGTATGTCACTCGGCATCGCCTTAACTATAAGGAGGTTTTTTTAACGTTTCGTTGCTGTTGTAATCCTAAATGACACAGTTCTTGAAGTCTAAGACACCAATAAAATAGACGTAATAATAGAGGCTACAGAGTTTTCAGTAAGTATAAACTTCAAGTCTTGTGACTCCCTTGCCTTCTCAGGCGAAGCAGGTAGTTGTTGCTGTAGACTTGCGGGACGCCCCCTGTTGTCCTGTGGTTGCATCTGGGTTATTTTTTTTTGTAGACTCTCAAACACTAGTAGATGAAAATCGTGTGCAGATGGACAACCCTAGGAGAGGCTCAAGTTGCGGCCCAGAACTCGTGCCTTGTTTCTTCTCAGAGTTAGGTTGGGTTTCTCTTCCATCGCTGAACGTCTCTCAGCCCGTTCTCTCAGAGGTTAGGTTGGTTTCCTCAGCCTCTGGTGAAAACCGTCTTAGGCCGTTTGCCCTGGTTCATTAGACTGTGCTATTAGCATTTGACTCGTCAAACACTAGTAGGAATGAAAAGTCTGTGTAAGTTAAACACAAGTGGAGGCTGGCAGAGGGAAGGATAGAAGTTTTAGTTCCACTACATGTTTCTGTGGCTTGCGCCACGTCCTCAGGTCGTTCCTAGAGACTTTTTCCATGCTGCCCCACTTGTACTTATTGAAAAGCTGTTACATACACGCTATTACAAACTGCACAAGGTCAACTACTACAACTACTACATGGTTTTTCCACGTCATCAAGATGTGGGTTTGCACTTTCGTAGTCATCGGCATCGCCCTTACACTCATAGAGGAGGGTTTTTTTTACACGTTCGTTGCTGTTAATGCCCTAAAATGACACTTCGTTTGCAAGTCTAGACACACACATAAAATAGACGTAATACAATAGGGCTACAGGTTTTCAGTACAGTATGAAATCTCAATCTGGAGCCTCCTGTGCCCTCAGGCGAAGCAGGTAGTTGGTTGCTGTAGATCCTTGCGGGACGGCACCTCCTGTTCGTCCTGGTGGGTTGCATCTGGGGGTTAGGTTAGGTTTTTTGTAGACTCGTCAAACACTAGGTAGGAATGAAAAGTCGTGTGCCAGATGGACAACCCTAGAGAGAGGCTCAAGGTTGCGGCCCAAGAACTCGTGCCTTGTTTCTTCTCAGAGGTTAGGTTGGGTTTCTCTTCCAATCCTGCTGGTGAAACGTCGTCTCAGGCCCGTTTCTTCTCAGAGGTTAGGTTGGTTTCCCTTCCAGTCCTACTGGTGAAACACCGTCTTAGGCCTGTTTGCCCGTGGTTCATTAGACTGTGCTATTAGCATTTGACTCGTCAAACACTAGGTAGGAATGAAAAGTCATTGTGTATAGTTAACACACAAGTGGAGGCCTGGCAGAGGGAAGGAATAGAAGTTTCTAGTTCCCAACTACATGTTTCTGTGGCTTGCGCCACGTCCTCAGGTCAGTTCCTAGAGACTTTTCTTCCATGCTGGCCCCACTTGTACTTTATTGAAAAAGCTGTTACATACACTGCTATTTATACAAACTGGCACAAGGTCAAACTACTACAACTACTACATGGTTTATTCCTACGTCATCAGAGATGTGGGTTTGCCACGTTTCGTATGTCACATCGGCATCGCCCTGTACACTCATAGAGGAGGGTTTTTTTACACGTTTCGTTGCTGTTGTAATGCCCTAAAATGACACAGTTCGTTTGCAAGTCTAAGACACACACATAAAATAGACGTAATACAATAGAGGCTACAGAGTTTTCAGTACAGGTATGAAACTCTTCCAAGTCTTGGTAGCACTCCCTGTGCCCTTCTCAGGCGAAGCAGGTAGTTGGTTGCTGTAGATCCTTGCGGGACGGCACCTCCTGTTCGTCCTGGTGGGTTGCATCTGGGGGTTAGGTTAGGTTTTTTGTAGACTCGTCAAACACTAGGTAGGAATGAAAAGTCGTGTGCCAGATGGACAACCCTAGAGAGAGGCTCAAGGTTGCGGCCCAAGAACTCGTGCCTTGTTTCTTCTCAGAGGTTAGGTTGGGTTTCTCTTCCAATCCTGCTGGTGAAACGTCGTCTCAGGCCCGTTTCTTCTCAGAGGTTAGGTTGGTTTCCTCAGTCCTACGGTAAACACCGTCTTAGCCTGTTGCCTGTTCATTGACTGTGCTTTAGCATTTGACTCGCAAACACTAGGTGGAATGAAAAGTCATTGTGTATAGTACCACAAGTGGAGGCCTGGCGAGGGAGGATAGAAGTTTATTCCCATACATGTTTCTGTGCTTGCGCCACGTCCTCGGTCAGTTCCTAGAACTTTTTTTTCCAGCTGCCCACTGTACTTTATTGAAAAGCTGTACATACCTCTATTTATAAAATGGACAAGGTCAAACTACACAATACTACATGGTTTATCTAGTCTCAGAGTGTGGGTTTGCCGTTTCGTTGTCACATCGCCGCCCTGTAACTCAAGAGGGGTTTTTTTACGTTTCTTGCGTTGTAATGCCTAAAATGACACAGTTCTTTGCAAGCTAAGACACAACATAAATAGAGTAACAATAGGGCTACAGGTTTTCAGTCAGGTATGAATCTTCCATCTTGGAGCACTCCCTGTGCCTTTCAGGACGTAGTTGGTGTGTGATCCTGCGGGACGGCATCCTGTTCGTCTGGTGGTTGCCGGGGTTGTAGGTTTTTGTAGACTCGTCAACACTAGTAGGAATGAAAAGTCGTGTGCCAGATGGACAACCTAGAGAGAGCTCAAGGTTGGGCCCAGAATCGTGCCTTGTTTCTTCAGAGGGTTTGGTTGGTTCTCTTCATCCTGCTGGGAAACGTGTCTCAGGCCGTTTCTTCTCAGAGTTAGTTGTTTCCCTTCCAGTCCTACTGGTGAAACACCGTCTTAGCCGTTTGCCGTGTTCATTAACTGTTATTAGTTTGACTCGTCAAACCTAGGTAGGAATGAAATCATTGTGTATAGTTAACACACAAGTGGAGGCTGGCAGAGGGAAGGAATAGAAGTTTCTAGTTCCCAATACATGTTTCTGTGCTTGGCACGTCCTAGTCAGTTCCTAGGACTTTTTCCATGCTGGCCCCCTTGTACTTTATTGAAAAAGCTTTACATCACTGCTATTATACAACCTGGCACAAGGTCAAACTACTACAACTACTACATGTTTATTCCTAGTCATCGGATGTGGTTTGCACGTTTCGTTGTCCTCGGCTCGCCTGTACTCATAGAGGAGGGTTTTTTCAGTTCGTTTCTGTTGTAATGCCTAAATGACACAGTCGTTTGCAAGCTAAGACACACACTAAATAGACGTATAATAGAGGCTACGAGTTTTCAGTAAGTATGAAACTTTCCAGTCTGGTAGCCCCCTGTGCCTTCCAGGGAAGGTATTGTGCTGTAGATCCTTGCGGACGGACTCCTGTTGTCCTGGTGGGTTGCTCTGGGGGTAGGTAGGTTTTTGTAGACTCGTCAAACAAGGTAGAATGAAAGTCGTGTGCAGATGACAACCTAGAGAGAGCTCAGTTGGGCCCAAGAAATGTGCCTTGTTTTTCCAAGGTTGGTGGGTTTCCTTCCAATCTGCTGGTGAAAGTCGTCTCGGCCCGTTTCTTCTCGGGTTAGGTGGTTTCCCTCATCCTACGGTGAACACCGTCTTAGGCGTTGCCGTGGTTCTTAGACGTGTATTATTTGACTCGTCAACACTAGGTAGGATGAAATCATTGTGTTAGTTAACACACAAGTGGAGGCCTGGCAGAGGGAAGGAATAGAAGTTTCTAGTTTCCATCATGTTTCTGTGCTTGCCCACGTCCTCAGGTCAGTTCTAGAGACTTCTTTCATGTGCCCACTTGTATTATTGAAAAAGTGTATCCTGTTTTAAAAAACTGGCACAGGTCAACTACTACAATACAAGGTTTATTCTACGTCACAGAGATGTGGGTTTGCACGTTTCGTATTCTGCTCGCCCTGTACACTAAGAGGAGGTTTTTTTACACGTTTCGTTTCTGTTGTATGCCCAAATGCACAGTTCGTTTGCGTCTAGCACACACATAAATAGACGTATACAATAGGCTACAGAGTTTTCAGTACAGGTATGAACCTTCAATCTTGGTAGACTCCTGTGCCTTTAGGCGAAGAGGGAGTTGGTTGCTGTGTCCTTGCGGGACGGCACCCTGTTCGTCCTGGTGGGTTTCATCGGGGGTTAGGTTAGGTTTTTGTAGATCGTCAAACACTAGTAGGAATGAAAAGTCGTGTGCCAGGACAACCCGAGAGAGCTCAAGTTGCGGCCAGAAATCGTGCCTTGTTTTCTCAGAGTTAGGTTGGTTTCTCTTCCAATCTGCTGGTGAAATCGTCTCAGGCCGTTCTTCTCAGAGGTTGGTTGGTTTCCCTTCAGTCCTACTGGTGAAAAACGTCTTAGGCCGTTGCCCGTGGTTCATTAGACTGTGCTATTAGATTGATCGTCAAACCTAGGTAGAATGAAAAGTCATTTGTATAGTTAAACACAGTGGAGGCTGGCAGAGGGAAGGATAGAAGTTTCTAGTTCCAACTACATGTTTCTGTGGTTGCGCCACGTCCTCAGTCAGTTCCTAGAGACTTTCTTCCTGCTGGCCCACTTGTACTTTATTGAAAAAGCTGTTAATACATGCTATTTATACAAATGGCACAAGTCAAACTATACAACTATACATGTTTATCTCGTCATCAGATGTGGGTTTGCACGTTCGTATGTCACATCGTCGCCCTGTACACTCATAGGAGGTTTTTTTACCGTTTCGTTGCTGTGTATGCCCTAAATGACCAGTTCGTTTGCAAGCTAGACACACACATAAAATAGAGTAAAACAATAGAGGCTACAGGTTTCAGTACGGTAGAAACTCTTCAAGTCTGGTAGCACCCTGTGCCTTCTCGGCGAAGAGGTAGTTGGTGGTAGATCCTTGCGGGACGCACTCCTGTTCGTCTGGTGGGTGCTCTGGGGGTTAGGTAGGTTTTTTGTAGACTCGTAAACCTAGTAGAATGAAAAGTCGTGCAGATGGACACCTAAGAGAGGTCAAGTGCGCCAAGACTGTGCCTTGTTCTTCTCAGGGTTTTTGGTTTTCTTCAATCCGCTGTGAACGTGTCCAGGCCGTTTCTTTAGAGGTTAGGTTGGTTTCCTCCTTCCTACTGTGAAACACGTCTTAGCCGTTCCGGGTCATTAGACGTGTTTAGCATTGATGTCAAACACTAGGTAGGATGAAACAGTGTATATTAACACAAGTGAGCCTGGCAGGGGGAGGATAGAGTTTCTAGTTCCCAACACATGTTTCTGTGGCTTGCGCCACGTCCTCGGTCAGTTCTAAGCTTTCTTCCATGCTGGCCCCCTGTTTATTGAAAAAGTGTTACATACATGCTATTTATACAACTGGCACAGGTCAATTAAACTACTACATGTTTATTCTAAATCATCAGAGATGGGGTTTGCCACGTTTCGTATGTCACATCGCATCGCCCTGTACACTCATGAGGGGTTTTTTACCGTTTCGTTGCTGTTGTAATGCCTAAAATGACACAGTTCGTTTGCAGTTAAGACAACACAAAATGAGAATACATAGAGGACAGAGTTTTCAGCGGTATGAAACTCTCAAGTTTGGTGCACTCCCTTGCCCTTTCAGGCGAGCAGGTAGTTGGTTGCGTAGTCTTGCGGACGGCACTCCTGTTCGTCCTGGTGGTTGCATCTGGGGGTTAGGTTAGGTTTTTTGAGACTCGTCAAACACTAGGTAGAATGAAAGTCGTGTGCCAGATGGACAACCTAGAGAGAGCTCAGGTGCGGCCCGAACTCGTGCCTTGTTTTTCTCAGAGGTTAGGTTGGGTTTCTCTTCCAATCTGCGGTGAAACGTCGCTCGGCCCGTTCTCTCAGAGTTAGGTTGGTTTCCTTCAGTCCTATGTGAAACACCGTCTTGGCCGTTTGCCGTGGTTCATTAGACTGTGCATTACATTGACTCGTCAAAACTGGTAGGAATGAAAATATTGTGTTAGTTAACAACAAGGGAGCTGGCAGAGGAAGGAAAGAAGTTTCAGTTCCCAACACATGTTTCTGTGGCTTGCACGTCCTCAGGTCAGTCCTAGAGACTTTCTTCATGCGGCCCACTTACTTTATTAAAAGCTGTACATACACTGCTATTTATACAACTGGCCAAGTAAACTACTACAACTAACATGGTTATTTACGTCATCAAGATGTGGTTTGCACGTTTCGTATGTCACTGGCATCGCCCTGTACACTCATGAGGAGGTTTTTACGTTCGTTGCTGTGAATGCCCTAAATGACACAGTTCGTTTGAGTCTAAGACACCACATAAATAGACGTAATACAATAGAGGCTACAGAGTTTTCAGTACAGGTATGAAACTCTTCCAAGTCTTGGTAGCACTCCCTGTGCCCTTCTCAGGCGAAGCAGGTAGTTGGTTGCTGTAGATCCTTGCGGGACGGCACCTCCTGTTCGTCCTGGTGGGGTTGCATCTGGGGGTTAGGTTAGGTTTTTTGTAGACTCGTCAAACACTAGGTAGGAATGAAAAGTCGTGTGCCAGATGGACAACCCTAGAGAGAGGCTCAAGGTTGCGGCCCAAGAACTCGTGCCTTGTTTCTTCTCAGAGGTTAGGTTGGGTTTCTCTTCCAATCCTGCTGGTGAAACGTCGTCTCAGGCCCGTTTCTTCTCAGAGGTTAGGTTGGTTTCCCTTCCAGTCCTACTGGTGAAACACCGTCTTAGGCCTGTTTGCCCGTGGTTCATTAGACTGTGCTATTAGCATTTGACTCGTCAAACACTAGGTAGGAATGAAAAGTCATTGTGTATAGTTAACACACAAGTGGAGGCCTGGCAGAGGGAAGGAATAGAAGTTTCTAGTTCCCAACTACATGTTTCTGTGGCTTGCGCCACGTCCTCAGGTCAGTTCCTAGAGACTTCTCTTCCATGCTGGCCCCACTTGTACTTTATTGAAAAAGCTGTTACATACACTGCTATTTATACAAACTGGCACAAGGTCAAACTACTACAACTACTACATGGTTTATTCCTACGTCATCAGAGATGTGGGTTTGCCACGTTTCGTATGTCACATCGGCATCGCCCTGTACACTCATAGAGGAGGGTTTTTTTACACGTTTCGTTGCTGTTGTAATGCCCTAAAATGACACAGTTCGTTTGCAAGTCTAAGACACACACATAAAATAGACGTAATACAATAGAGGCTACAGAGTTTTCAGTACAGGTATGAAACTCTTCCAAGTCTTGGTAGCACTCCCTGTGCCCTTCTCAGGCGAAGCAGGTAGTTGGTTGCTGTAGATCCTTGCGGGACGGCACCTCCTGTTCGTCCTGGTGGGTTGCATCTGGGGGTTAGGTTAGGTTTTTTGTAGACTCGTCAAACACTAGGTAGGAATGAAAAGTCGTGTGCCAGATGGACAACCCTAGAGAGAGGCTCAAGGTTGCGGCCCAAGAACTCGTGCCTTGTTTCTTCTCAGAGGTTAGGTTGGGTTTCTCTTCCAATCCTGCTGGTGAAACGTCGTCTCAGGCCCGTTTCTTCTCAGAGGTTAGGTTGGTTTCCCTTCCAGTCCTACTGGTGAAACACCGTCTTAGGCCTGTTTGCCCGTGGTTCATTAGACTGTGCTATTAGCATTTGACTCGTCAAACACTAGGTAGGAATGAAAAGTCATTGTGTATAGTTAACACACAAGTGGAGGCCTGGCAGAGGGAAGGAATAGAAGTTTCTAGTTCCCAACTACATGTTTCTGTGGCTTGCGCCACGTCCTCAGGTCAGTTCCTAGAGACTTCTCTTCCATGCTGGCCCACTTGTACTTTATTGAAAAAGCTGTTACATACACTGCTATTTATATACAAACTGGCACAAGGTCAAACTACTACAACTACTACATGGTTTATTCCTACGTCATCAGAGATGTGGGTTTGCCACGTTTCGTATGTCACATCGGCATCGCCCTGTACACTCATAGAGGAGGGTTTTTTTTACACGTTTCGTTGCTGTTGTAATGCCCTAAAATGACACAGTTCGTTTGCAAGTCTAAGACACACACATAAAATAGACGTAATACAAAGAGGTACAGAGTTTTCAGTACAGGTATGAAATCTCTTTCCAGTCTTGGTAGCACTCCCTGTTCCCTTCTCAGGCGAAGCAGGTAGTTGGTTGCTGTAGATCCTTGCGGGACGGCACCTCCTTTCGTCCTGGTGGGTTGCATCTGGGGGTTAGGTTAGGTTTTTGGAGACTCGTCAAACACTAGGTAGGAATGAAAAGTCGTGTGCCAATGGACAACCCTAGAGAGAGGCTCAAGGTTGCGGCCCAAGAACTCGTGCCTTGTTTCTTCTCAGAGGTTAGGTTGGGTTTCTCTTCCAATCCTGCTGGTGAAACGTCGTCTCGGGCCCGTTTCTTCTCAGAGGTTAGGTTGGTTTCCCTTCCAGTCCTACTGGTGAAACACCGTCTTAGGCCTGTTTGCCCGTGGTTCATTAGACTGTGCTATTTGCATTTGACTCGTCAAACACTAGGTAGGAATGAAAAGTCATTGTGTATAGTTAACACACAAGTGGAGGCCTGGCAGAGGGAAGGAATAGAAGTTTCTAGTTCCCAACTACATGTTTCTGTGGCTTGCGCCACGTCCTCAGGTCAGTTCCTAGAGACTTTCTTCCCAAGCTGGCCCCACTTGTACTTTATTGAAAAAGCTGTTACATACAAATGCTATTTATACAAACTGGCACAAGGTCAAACTACTACAACTACTACATGGTTTATTCCTACGTATCAGAGATGTGGGTTTTTCCACGTTTCGTATGTCACATCGGCATCGCCCTTACACTCATAGAGGAGGGTTTTTTACACGTTTCGTTGCTGTTGTAATGCCCTAAAATGACACAGTTCGTTTGCCCAAGCTAAAACACACACATAAAATAGACGTAATACAATGAGGCTACAGAGTTTTCAGTACAGGTATGAAACTCTTCCAAGTCTTGGTAGCACTCCTGTGCCCTTCTCAGGCGAAGCAGGTAGTTGGTTGCTGTAGATCCTTGCGGGACGGCACCTCCTTTCGTCCTGGTGGGTTGCATCTGGGGGTTAGGTTAGGTTTTTTGTAGACTCGTCAAACACTAGGTAGGAATGAAAAGTCGTGTGCCAGATGGACAACCTAGAGAGAGGCTCAAGGTTGCGGCCCAAGAACTGTGCCTTGTTTCTTCTCAGAGGTTAGGTTGGGTTTCTCTTCCAATCCTGCTGGTGAAACGTCGCTCAGGCCCGTTTCTTCTCAGAGGGTTTTGGGTTTGGGTTTCCTTCCAGTCCTACTGGTGAAACACCGTCTTAGGGCCCGTTTGCCCGTGGTTCATTAGACTGTGCTATTAGCATTTGACTCGTCAAACACTAGGTAGGAATGAAAAGTATTGTGTATAAATTTAACACACCCAAATGGAGGCCTGGCAGAGGGAAGGAATAGAAGTTTCTAGTTCCCAACTACATGTTTCTGTGCTTGCGCCACGTCCTCAGGTCAGTTCCTAGAGACTTCTCTTCCATGCTGGCCCCACTTGTACTTTATTGAAAAAGCTGTTACATACACTGCTATTTTTTACAAACTGGCACAAGGTCAAACTACTACAACTACTACATGGTTTATTCCTAAAGTCATCAGAGATGTGGGTTTGCCACGTTTCGTATGTCACATCGGCATCGCCCCGTACACTCATAGAGGAGGGTTTTTTTTTCACGTTTCGTGCTGTTGTAATGCCCTAAAATGACACAGTTCGTTTGCAAGTCTAGACACACACATAAAATAGACGTAATACAATAGAGGCTACAGAGTTTTCAGTACAGGTATGAAACTCTTTCCCAAATCTTGGTAGCACTCCCCGTGCCCTTCTCAGGCGAAGCAGGTAGTTGGTTGCTGTAGATCCTTGCGGGACGGCACCTCCTGTTCGTCCTGGTGGTTGCATTGGGGGTTAGGTTAGGGTTTTTTGTAGACTCGCAAAAAAACCCGGGGGAAGAAAAGTGTGTGCCAGAAAGGACAACCCTAGAGAGAGGCTCAAGGGGGGGCCCAAAAACTCGTGCCTTGTTTTTTTCCCAAAGGTTGGTTGGGTTTTTCTTCCAATCTGCTGGTGAAACGTGTCCAGGCCCGTTCTTCTCAGAGGGTTTGGTTGGGGTTTCCCCTTCCCGTCCTACTGGTGAAACCCGTCTTAGGGGCCCGTTTTCCCCTGGGTTTATTAGACTGTGCTATTAGCATTTGACCGTCAAACATAGGTAGGAATGAAAAGTCATTGTGTATAGTTAACACACAAGTGGAGGCCCCGGCAGAGGGAAGGAATAGAATTTCTAGTTCCCAACACTTTTTTGTGGCTTGGCCACGTCCCCGGTCAGTTCCCCAAGCTTTCTTCCATGCTGGGCCCCCCTTTTACTTTATTGAAAAAGCTGTTTACATACACTGCTATTTATACAAATGGACAAGGTCAAAACACAACTAATACATGGTTATTCCCACGTCATCAGAGAGTGGGTTTTCCACGTTTCGTATGTACATCGGCATCGCCCCCGTACCTCATAGAGGAGGGGGTTTTTTAAAAGTTTTGGCTGTTGTA
>NW_026504126.1:0-13127 GCF_026875155.1 Cherax quadricarinatus
GGGTTAAGTGTGAACCACCAGGGGGAAATTCGTGTATTTATTTGACAGGGTTACAGGGGGATAAGATGTTTTCTAATGGAATTTTGAAGGTGATGATGTGTCTGCAGTTCTAGAGTTCTCAGGTAGGGTATCCAGATTTTAGGGCCTTTGACATACATTGAATTTTTGTAAAGGTTTAGTCGGACACGGAATGTCGTAGAGATGTTTGTGTCTGGTGTTATGCCAGTGGGTTCTGTCACAACTATCAAGAAAGCGTTTTAGGTTAAGGTTGATATTAGAGTTTAAGGCCCGTAGATGTAGATTGCACAGTAGTAAGTGTGGATGTACTGAACAGGAGTAAGTTTAGGTCTATGAAGAGTGGGGGTTGTGTTGCCAGGATGGATTTAGTGATTATTCTTACGCAGCTTTTTGTTGGGTTATTATTGGCTTTAGGTGTGTTGCTGCAGTTGATCCCAGCACAAATAGCATAGGTGAGGTATGGATAAATGAGTGGTATAGTGTGAGAAGGGTATTTTGCGGCACGTAGTATCGTATCTTGGAGAGATCCCCAACCGTTTCGGATACTTTTTGGTTATATGCTGGATATGGTGCTGAAATTCAGGTTGTTGTCAAGTATAAGCCTAGGAATTTGCCCCCATTATTTCTGTAATTAAGTGGTATGTCAATCTTAATGTTAATTTGTGCATCTCCTGCTCTGCTACCAAACATAATATAGTAGTTTTTGTCAGTGTTAAGCGTAAGTATTACGGCTGTCATCCAAGTCGCAAGACGATATTTTGATCAGCTCCTCATTCACATTGGCAATGAGTGTTTGACAGACCTTCATTGTTGCCAGAGAGTGTACGACAGAGCTTCATTGCTGCCAGGGATCATATGTCAGAGCTTCATTGCTGCAATTATGTATATGGCAACGATTCATTGGCGCAAGGGAGTGCATGACAGAGTCATTGCTGCCAGGGAGCATATGTCAGAGCTTCATTGCTGCAATTATGTATATGGCAACGATTCATTGGCGCAAGGGAGTGCATGACAGAGTCATTGCTGCCAGGGAGCGTATGTCAGAGCTTCATTGCTGCAAATGAGCTTGTGATAGAGCTTCACTGCTGTCAGAGTGCTTGTGGTCTGAGCTTTCGCGCTGTGAGGGAGATTGTGACAGAGATTTCACTGGCCGCAGGGATTGTATAACAAGGCTTCATTGCTGCCAGAGAGCGCATGTGTTACTCACTGAGCCAGGGAGTGTATGTCTAGCTTCACTGCTGCCAGGGACATATGAAAGAGGTTCACTGCTTCTGCCAGGGAGCGTATGACAGAGCTTCATTACTGCCAGGGATGTAACAGAGCTTCATTTGTGCCACAGAGCATATAGCTGAGCTTCAATGTCTGAAAGGACATATGAACAGAGGTTCACTTGCTGCCAGGGAGCATATGACAGAAACTTCATTACTGCCAGAAGTGTAGACAGAGCTTTAATTGCTGCCAGAGAGCATTGTCTGAGTTTTTTCCACTGCTGGGGACTGTGCAATTATAGATAGGTTAATGTAATAACACCGGAACTAAAAAAAAAAAAAATTCCCTGCCAAAACAAAAGTTTTTTAAATGGTTATTAGACAACAACCTCTAGTTTACACCTAATGAAAATAAAGACCATACTCTTTGGCAACGAAACATAACACTGAGAAGGGTAAAATATTTTAATGTCCGGGTGTAAAGGGGGAACCCATCTCTTCAGTTTCCTCAGTGAAATATCTGGGAATCCCTCCTTTGAACCATGCAGTCTGGAGAATTGAATAGGGAACAGTGTAATAAAGAAAGCGAACACCAGAACTGAAGTTTCCTCTACAGACAAGCGCAGTGTCTACCTACTGAGGCTCGCTAGACCCTAATTCTTGCACTTACGCAATGCCACTGACTACACTTACTCTTCAGTGTACTCTGCCTTTTCCAAAAAAAAAAACTGGTAGACTGCAAATCACCCAGAACAAACAGTAAGATTCATCCTGGGGCTGGGACCAATAGAACATGTAGGCCAGGATGAATTAACAACAGTTTTGGATATCTGAATGTTTAAGAACAGAGTAAAACAACTGACGCTAATCATGTTTATAAAAATGCTCCAAACCGTGTCCCAGAATATCGCTGCTGTCAATTTGTCCAAGGTTGGAACCAAAGCAATCATAGTATACTCGTGGAGAGAGCACAAACTTTTGGAGTACCCCACAGTCATTGGCCAGGCTTCAAACACCTTTTATTGTACAGCAATAAAGGAATGGAACCGCCTGCCCCACATGACAAAGCCAGTCCATAACATGAAAACCAGTCAATAAGACTGCAAAAGGTGTCTGATGAATGTATAACAGAAAAGGGAGGGAGGGAAAATTATTTTTTTTTTTATTTTTTTTAAGCTAACTATATGTAAATTAAATAACCTTTTTACCTTTATTCCTAGAATACATTCCTTTATAAGTATAATAATAAGTTTATTATCACTCCTTCCCAGGTCAGGGCTGGGCAACCCTTGGCACGCATGCCAAACCTGGCACCCAGCAACCTCTTTTCCAGCCCAAGACCTCTGGTCCCTATAAAAAAAAAAAAGTGACATTTATGGCGTAGCCATCCCAAGAAAAGCGGGAAATAAGTCCCATCATTCCTAAGATCATTTCACACATTTTGCATATTGTGTTGATAACAATCAGGTGACACTTTACATTAAGTACTTTACTCATTTCTGGTAGGCAAGTTCCAACATAGTTTGCTACTAACTTTTGAGGACACCAAAGTATGTTCAACATGGAAGCCACATAGTGCTGGAAGTAAAGAAAAGAAACAATGTTTTATTATGTCCTTCTTTACTTGTGACAATCTTTTTCAGAAGATGAAAAAGATTAATCAGAGCTCAATAAAGATTTGTCTGAGTAACCAAACTGTCAAGGATAAGATACATACTTAAGCTGGAAAGTAATGCACGGAACAATTAAAAACAACAGATGGTGCACCCAGCAAAGGATTGTTAAGGTTACAACAGATGTGCACTCAACATGGTTGGTAAGGTTTACAACAGATGGTGCACCCAGCATGATTGGTAAGGTTACAACAGATGTGCACCAACATGGATTGTTAAGGTTACAACAGATGGTGCACCCGCGAATGATTGGTAAGGTTACAACAGATGGTGCACCCAGCATGAATTGGTAAGGTTACAACAGATGGTGCACGCCAGAGTGATGGTAAGGTTACAACAGAGTGCACCCAGCATGATTGGTTAGGTTACAACAGGTGGTGCACTCAACATGTGGGTAAGGTTACAACAGATGGTGCACCTACATGAATGGTAAGTTACAACAGATGTTGCAACCAGCATGATTGTAAGGTGACACAGATGGTGCACCCATCATGTTTGGTAAGGTTTACAACAGATGGTGCACCCAGCATGATTGGTAAGTTTACAACAGATGTGCACCCACATATTGGTAAGGTTACAACAGATGGTGCCCAGAGTGATTGGTAAGGTTACAAGAGAATGTGCACTCCGTCATGATTGGTTAAGGTTACAACAGATGGTTCACCGAGTGATTGGTATGGTTACAACAATGGTGCACTCAGCATGATTGGTAGTTACAACAGATATGAGCACCAGAGTGATTTGGTAAAGGCTGCAACAGATGTGCACAGAGGCATGAATGGTAAGGTTACAACAATGGTGCACCCAGCATGAATGGTAAGGTAACAACAGCTGGTGCACGGTCCAGAGTGATGGTAAGGTTACAACAGATGGGTGCACCCTGCATGATTTGTAAGGTTTACAACAGATGGTGCACCCTGCATGATTGGAAGGTTACAACAGATGGTGCACCTGCACGATTGGTAAGGTTACAACAGATGGTGCACCCTGCCATGATTTGTAAGGTTAACAACAGATGGTTGCACCCAGAGTGATTGGTAAGGTTCAACAGATGTGCACCCAGTCATGATTGGGAAAGAAGCTGGATTTGTTAAATCTGTTTGTAAAGGATTTTGTCCTCGGGTATATACACTTTCATTCATCATATCACAGGCATTAAGTACAAAAGTTGGCCTATAAACATCCAGAGTGGATACAGTCACCAAGATGTTAATAACATTTTTTTGCACGAAACTTTGAATAAAAGACAAAATCCGAATTTATTGAAGGAGGTGGATTCAGTACAACAATGTTTGTTGACTTAGTCCAGGTTTTGTTTTGAAACAATTTGTTGAATGTCTGGATAAGATAAATCTCTTTTAGAGTAACCAACAAGTGTCTCATTAAGAAATGCTGATATCGAGTGGGTTTGTAAACATTTTTCGATCTTTGCGAACATTTAAATGATCTGAACAATAAATTACAAGTCTCTGGTAAGACACTTGATGTTATGTTCGATTACCTGAGAACTCTAGAACTGCAGACACATTTGAACATTAAATTACAAGTCTCTGGTAATACACTTGATGTTATGTTCGATTACATAAAGACATTTGAGATGAAGTTATGGGGTTTTTAAGAGGAATATAGATAGTAAGAGGTTTTTTCATCTACTTATTCTTGTGAATCATTGTTTTCAGTGAATAACTTTGTTAAGTCTGGTAATAGTAGCAGCCTTATGGATGAAACTAGTAGGTCATGTATATCTCTGAAAGTTACAAAATACAAGACTAATATTCATTATCAGTCATCATGATGCACCACCACAAATTCTCATGATGGTAAAATTAATAAAAGGTCCACAATTTTCCCTCTCAAGTTTTGAATTTGATGTTTTCTGCTAAAATGGTAAACTTTCATCTTCTCTTTAACATGTATTTTGTAGGTAAAATAATTATACTGGAATTTCTTTGTGATTCAAATGTATCATTCGCTTAAGGGATTTAAAATTAATATAGGAATATCTTTAATTTTATACAGTCGGGCCCCCACTTTATGGCAGGCTAAGTTCCAGGCTACCGCCGTAAAGTGGAAACACCCTTTTTTTCCTTATAAATGCATACAAATAACTAGATAACAAGTTTACAGACCAACATATATTAATTAGCATAGAACCGGCATCAAAACACAATAAAAACGTAACAATACTCACATAGTGCAAGTCATTACTTATCTTAAAATATTTATAGTCTTAATCTATGGTGAAGATGAGTAGTATTTATTGTAAGAAATCAAGGTGGTATGTATGGTAGTCCCAGCCAGGCTACCATACCAGGTCAGTCCACCCCACAATAATATTTTCTATGATATTTAAGCATCCCCAGAGCGATAAAATGCATATACAGTTTCACATCATTACATCATCCTTTAAAATATTGTAGTCTTAATGGTAGAGGTCGGGAAGTGAGTAAATCGAGATAAAACGACTAAATGAGAGAGAGAGAGAGAGAGAATGAGTACATGAGGGATGACAGGCACAGAGTATGTAAACAAACCAGGTGAACGTACGTTTAGTAAACAAAGTGTACACTCTGGTTTGTGTACAAGTTTACATTGTAACACAAGTTTATTCTCTACTTGATATGGTATGAAAAAATGAAGGAGAACACTCCCCTTCTAATGTAACAAACCATTTTTAGAAGAATGACGCTCTGAGTGAAGCAATGAAATAAGTACACTCTGACTTTTTTTTTTGGGTTATCCTCTGGTTCTCTACATATATGCTGTTATGTATGATAATCTATGTAACCTGTAAACTTGTGTATACCTGAAAAACTTACATACATATGAAAGAATAAATTTTCGACAGTTACCTCCAGTAACAACATTTTCTTACGTCGACTATTTATTTTTTATTTTAACATGATAACAGAGAAGTACAAAGATTACAGTTATTACAGTGTAACATGCAACAGCCCTTGTATGCAGAGCAATTATGCAGGCTTAACAAATGAACTTAAGATTAACTAAGCAATGATATATTCAGTGGTAAAAAACATTATTGTAAACAGATAACAATTTTAAGCACAAAGAGTAATACAAAGACAGTCATATGCCATTACTGGTGGTCTGTGCTTCAGTAGGTGAGAGAAGACGTATTGTAGTGTATCTGCAAATAGTGTGGTTCAAGTAGTTGCGATGCATTTGGTAAGTTCATTTATGTAATGAAAAGAGAACAAGATCTAGGTACTACCCTGTGACAACCAACTTAATTGGCTTGTGTGGAAGAGTTTTGCCCAATTTTGTGTACACATTGGTCTTCTGTTGCTGAGTGTAAGACTTTAGGTAGTTGAGGGAGTGCCCTCTTATACGCAAGGTGACAATTTTTATATGGACAAGTCAGGTCAACTCTATCAAAAACTTTACATAAGTCAATGAAGATCCCCAGTCGACTTTCTTTTTTCTCTATGCAGTGTATATGTGTTCTACCAAGTGATAAATAGTATCATATTTTTTTTTTAGTTTTTAATTTTATTAGGCCTGAAAACCAAATTGACAGGGTTGAGTATGTTGTGGGAGATGAGGTAGGAATAGAATTCGCTTACGAATTAATTTTTCGAAATTTTAGAGAGAAAAATGTTATTCAGCCATCACTTGGAACAATTAATCTGGCTACGACATCTCATATTTATTTAATTATTCTATTTTTGGGTTTATTTATCATCTTATTTGTTATGTAACATGTTTATATTATATAATTTTGAAAAAAAAATCATGGATGGGTTAATTAAAATGTGTATATTAATGTAATATCTGACATTTATAATAGACTCGGTGATTATTATTATTATTTCCATATGGCCTCATTTGTGCAAATCGCTCGCTAACCAAACTCATATTTAGTATATTTATCTTCTATTGTGGGGTTGTAAATATCATCTTTTATGTTATGTATCATGTTTGTTAATAATTTTGAAAAAAATATCATAGATGCATTAATGAAAATGTGTATACAGTTGTTCCCTTCATTTATAGTCATCATAATATCACCAGGCCCTGTGGCCTGGTGGCTAAAGCCCCGCTCACACACAACGAGGGCGCGAGGGTTCGATTCCCGGCGGGTGTAAACAATCGACACGTTTCCTTACACCTGTTGTCCTGTTCAGCCTAGCAGCAAATAGTACCTGGGTGTTAGTCGACTGGTGTGGGACGCATCCTAGGGGGACAAGATTAAGGACCCAATGGAAATAAAGTTTTAGACAGTCCTCGATGAACGCACTGAAATTTCTTGGGTTATCCTGGTGGCTAACCCTCCGGGGTTAAAATTCCGAACGAAATCTTATCTTATCTTATCTTACAATTCCCGTTCCTGGAAGTATGACGATTATCGAAATAGACGATTTTCGAAATCAATTTTTTCCCCATAAAAATTAATGTAAATACAATTAATCCGTTCCTGACACCCATAAGTATAAAAAAAAAAAAAAATTTACATGAAATATAAATGTAGTACATAAACAATAACAATGGACATGATGAATGAAACATTAACTGCATACACTTACTTCATTTGTGATTTTCCTTATGTATGGAAGACCTGGAGGAGGAGAGAGATTGGATTTAGTTACTGTTTGGAAGGGGAATCCCCTTCTATCAACACCTTGAGGTACCAGTCCTTTTCTGGGGTTCCATAATTCCCTTTTCTGTTTCTTAATGCCACTAGGACCAGCTTGAGAGTCACTGGATCCTGGTCTCACAAAAAATTGTCCAGAGAGCTCTGTTATAGTTCTCTTAAAACTTCCCTAAAATGGGGGCTTAAGACCTCTGTCACTGTACAAGTTTGCTGATATGGCATGCAACACCTTTCTCAGGGTGATGTTTCTCCAAAAATCTTTGCCATCCTACCCCACATTTCAAAATCTCCTTAATTTCCGAAGAGGGCACTTCTTCCATCTCTCTCCTCCTCCTCTGCAGCAAGATTTCTGAGCTGCAATCCTGTTGCTGTACTGCTGAAGCTCATGCAGCTCCTCAGTGGTTACTTTTCATTGTGATCCCCACCAACTCTTCCACATCCTCCAAACTCACATCCAACCCCATGGAACTCCCTAAATGCCACAATAGAGTTCATAACTGACATAGGCTCAACAGGGTCAGCCATAAACCTTCAAAATCCCCTTGTGGACACAACCGGCCACAATTTTTCTCTAAGCAGAGTTCGAAGTCCGTGAAGTCACCCCCGCCAACCATACCTATAAGGCTTATGCAATGGAGGATACTGAAGTGTTCTTTTTTCCAAACTCTCTAAGGGTCAAGTGAGTGTCTGAGGGGTCACATTAAAGCACCTTTTTGAAACATTGCTCGGTGTAAGAATTTTTTAAGTTTAAAATGACCTGCTGGTCCGCATGGCTGGAAGGCAAGGAGTGATATTTGGGGGCAAAAGAACTTACTGTGATGAACCCAGAACTCTGCAGAATTAGGTCATCTAAGTTTGGGAGGATGAGCAGGTGCAGTTGTCCATTACTAGGAGGCACTTGAGATCCACTTTCTTAGCGTGGGGGGGGGCCAGATGTATTTCTTTCTTCAACACTAGGGCCAAACCTTCATTGAATTACTAGAGGAAAATTTCCCTCCATACCCCTGCCTTATTATTAAGTTCTCCAAAACACACAAAATTTACTCTTCATAACATTGTTTTTCCTGAACACTCGGAGATTTTCACACAATGGTACACTAGTAACGGCTTCACTTTGAAATCTCCACTACATAGTACAGAAAAAAAATAAAAAAACAAATGAGCATCAGCGTGTCTTTCATAGGCTTGTCCAGGCAGTTCCCACCTTTTCCTCCTGATAATGTAGGTCCTCCTTTGGCGATTTTCTTCTCCAAAAGAAGCTGTTTCATCACAATTGAACACTATGTTCAGGTTTCAGTCCTTCAGCCTACTATGTACTCTTGAATTTCACTTACGAATTTTGTAGCTGCACTTTTATGCGAACAGCAGCCTCTAACCATGCCTTATCACACTGTGTAATGCATTTTCTAACAGTTCTTAAATCTCACAAGACCAACCTTTCTGGCCTTTAAATTCACAAAATCAGTACTCATTGCAGGAATTCTTTAACCAGAATCGTCAGGCAACGCCTGGCCTTTTCACAAATAATCGACGTCATAAGACTATCCTCCTGCTAGTTGTTTCTCGTTTATCACACAATAATAATTTCTCTCTCAACATCTTTCGAGTACTGGTGATCTCATTTTGTCAGCATATTTACCCCCTTGCAACACACAGCTTCTTGATTTCCTTTTTTCTTGGCCACAATGGAAGATATGGTTGTACGGGATTTGTTAATACATCTGGCCATTCGGCCACACGAATATAATTTCATATAGTTCAATGATGTTGTTCTTAAATTCAATTGTATTTTCTCACCTTCTTTACCAAAGGCTTGGCACTAGAGCTTTCTTTGAGCCATGGTAGCTTATTAGCACTAGCAAGCACTAAAATGATTGGAATAACAGTGGACCCTAGACAAGCAATGCAATCGATTAATGATAAATCCGAGTAGCCGATACATTTTTAAAAGGCAAAAAAATTTGCCTTGAGCTAGCGCTAAAAACCCACCGAATGCTATTCCAGTCCATTTGAGAGTGTCCACTTTGGCTGACAAGTGCCTCACTTGTCCCCCATGGGTGGCCAGTGTTTTTACAGCCAGCCAGCCACACGCAGTCGCTTCCAAAACATACAACTGTGAACATTTCATATTTTTTCACAGCCTTTGTATGGAGTGCACCTGCAAAATTAGTCACCATGGGCCCCAAGAAAGCTTCCTAGTGCCAACCCTACTGCAAAAATGGTGAGAATTAACTATGGAGATGAAGAAAGAGATCATTGCTAAGTATGAAAGTGGAGTGTGTCATCTCTGAGCTGGTCAGGTTGTTAGTAAACCCCAATCAACCGATCGCTACTAGTTGAGGGCAGAAAACGGCAATCCAAGGAAGCAGTTCTGCCAAAGGCGCAACTATGTGTCGAAACTGAGATCGCAAAGTGATAGAAGATGTTTGAGAGAACATCCTATTGGTGTGGATAAACGAGAACAGATAGCAGAGTTAGCATCTCTCACGCGATCATATGTGAAAAGGCTAGTAAGTTGCATGACGATTTAAATTAAAAAAATGCCAGCTAACTAGTGATGTGAGTGAATTTACGGCAGCAAAAGGTTGGTTTTGAGAGATTAAGAAATAGTAGTGGCATTCATAGTGTGATAAGGCATGGTGAGAGGCTGCCAATGGTAACCACCACGCGGCTGAAAAAATAAGTAGGCAGAATTCCCAGGAGTACATAGACAGTGAAGGACTGCAAACCTGAAACAAGTGTTTTATTGTGACGAAACAGCCTGTTCTGGAAGAAAATGCCAAGCCAGAACGTACATTACTCCAGAAGAAAAGGTCACTCCCAACATAACCTATGGCAGACAGCTTACTCTGTTAATATATGTGCCAATGCTAGTGGTGATTGCAAAGTAAAAGCCTTTATTGGTGTATCACTCTGACACTCCCAGTGGTGGTTCAGGAAAAACCATGTCATCAAGGCTAATATGTGTGTGCTGTGAGGGCCAAAACAGTAAGGCATGGGGTCACTAGGGACTTTTCTATGACTAGTTACACCATGCATTTGCCCCCAATGTGAAATATTACCTTACTGAAAAGAAATTAAGACCTTAATGCCTCCTGGTATTAGACAATGCTACCTGTCATCCTTCAACTTGCAGAGCGACTATCTAAGGGACATGAGCTACATTAAGGTGAAGTTTTTTGCCTCCTAATACCACTCCTCTCCTGCAGCCCGATGGACCAGCGATGTACCATTACTTCCAACTTCAAGAAACTGTACAACAAAAGCTATGTTTGAAAGGTGCTTTTGTAGTGACCTCAGAAACTCAACTGACTCTAAGAGAGTTTTGAAAGATAACTTTACCATCCTCAATTGTGTAAACATTATAGGTAAGGCTTGGGAGGAAGTGACTAAGAGGACCTTGAACTCTGCTTGGAAAAAACTGTGGCCAGAATGTGTAGACAAAAGGGATTTTGAAGGGTTTGAGGCTAACCCTGAGAATCCTATGCCAGTTGAGGAATCCATTGTGGCACTGGGGAAGTCCTTGGGGTTGGAGGTTAGTGGGGAGGATGTGGAAGAGTTGGTGGTGGAGGACAATGAAGAACTATCCACTGATGAGCTGCTAGATCATCTTGAACAGCAAGAGGGCAGACCTGAGGAAACTGCTTCGGAGGAGGGGATAGAGAAATTGAAGAAGTTGCCTACTTCTAAGATTAAGGAAATGTGTGCAAAGTGGCTTGAAGTGCAAACCTTTTTTGATGAAAATCACCCTGACACAGCTACTGCAAGCCGTGTTGGCAACCTGTACACTGAAAATGTTGTGAACCACTTTAGGAAAGTCATAAAGGAACAAGATATACAGGTATCTATGGACAGATATGTTGTGCGACAGAAGTCCAGTGACTATGAAGCTGGTCCTAGTGGCATTAAAAGAACAAGGGAAGTAACCCCAGAAAAAGACTTGCTACCTCAAGTGCTAATGGAAGGGGATTCCCCTTCTAAACACTAAAAAGATCAACGCTCTCCCCTCCTCCCATCCCATCAATCATCACCAGATCTTCAATAAAGGTAAGTGTCATGTAACTGTGCATGTCTTCTTCAGTTTGTGCATTAAAATTAATATTTCATGTGGTAAAATTTTTTTTTCCAATACTTTGGGGTGTCTTGCACGGATTAATTTGATTTCCGTTATTTCTTATGGGGAAAATTAACTTGACTAACGATTATTTCGATTAACGATGAGCTCTCATGAACGGATTAATATCGCTGGTTGAGGGTCCACTGCATTATGGAATATTTCGTATGAACAAGTGAGGGGACCGTCGCTCACAGATAAACAATGGCACACTGGCTGGGAAGGGAGGCCGAGATGGTTCAGAGCCATGAGTACGCATCCAGGAGAAATGATGATCAGCGAGCCAGCTGACCATTTGCGAGCCAATGTTTGGACAAAAATAACGCAACGATTTCCAAAAAAGGACAACTATTGAGCCTGATGATTATTGAGGGACCACTGTATTAACATAAAATACAACATTTAAATGAGATTCGGTGATTATTATTTTATTATTTTTTTATTAACACACTGGCCAATTCCCACCAAGGCAGGGTGGCCCAAAAAAGAAAAACTTTCACCATCATTCACTCCATCACTGTCTTGCCAGAAGGGTGCTTTACACTACAGTTTTTAAACTGCAACATTAACACCCCTCCTTCAGAGTGCAGGCACTGTACTTCCCATCTCCAGGACTCGACTCCAGCCTGCCGGTTTCCCTGAACCCCTTCATAAATGTTACAATGCTCACACTCCAACAGCACGTAAAGTATTAAAAACCATTTGTCTCCATTCACTCCTATCAAATACGCTCACATATGCCTGCTGGATTATTATTATCATTACTAATATGATGTCTCTAGAGATAAGACACTCTTACTGATTTTAATGTGTACCTGCACACCAGCACAGTGTGTAAGTTTATTTAGGTACAGGTATACATAAGTATAATTATCAGAGTATATATAAAATATGAAATAACTTTTAAAAACATTTGAAATTTTGGAGTTTTGAGACATAGTGGGGAGACTTATTGCTTATGGAGCTCACAGAGAATGTAAACAAACCAGGTGGGGCATGGTGACTGTATTAGAAAATGTTATGAACATAGTCAGTTGGTCCCTGGGTTATAGTGCTTTTTGTAACAAAGTAACAAACTTAGCACGTCTAGGGGTCTTCATTCGTGGAGGAAAAGGAATTTCCTTGGTTTCTATTTAATTTATTAATAACCAAAACCACTTTCTCATATTTTGCACTATGAGTAGAATGCTTATGCCACTCCTCATTAAAACATCACAGTACTAGGATATGTATTTACAAATGGATCTGAGTGAGTCAGGAAATATCAGTATATGTACATGCACAGGCGTTGCTTTAAAAACTTGACCACATTGATAGAGCTCTTACATATGGTTCACTCTGCAATAAGCCCTCTACACCACAGAAGCTTGATCACTTGGCTTCACTTTCTCTAAGAGCTTCCCACCCCCTTCTCCAACCGAATATGTCTAGAAAATTTTTCCCAAAAAATTTTGGTATTTTTTAGGGAGGCGAATGTTGGTTAGAGGTGGACACTTCCCCAG
>NW_026504128.1:0-13060 GCF_026875155.1 Cherax quadricarinatus
AGGAGGTTTAATAATTTTTGTGTGCCTTATTGAATACTTTGCTTTACAGGTTCATGGAGCTAAACGTTTAGGGGTTTGGCAAACTGTTTTAGGTAATGTTAAAGGGAAAGGGGGGTTTTACATCCCTTGGAGGCAATGGTATTAATTTTTAAAAGATAGCCCCCAGAATCAGCTTTAAGTTTGCTGTTATAAACAGGCAAAAGAATGGTCTTCATTTGGTGGAAGTAGAGAGAGAGATTTCATAATACGATTTGTAGCCGGATCTTTTGCGGTGGATTTTAAACAGACTGCCATTTATCCCTTAGGTAAGTTTTTCTAATTTTAGTCATATAGTTCTAAGAGTGGTATGAAATGATTACTTTTGAAAAATTTGGTAGAAAATGTTTACCAAAAAATATCTTGTGCGGGACACGAATTAAAAGTTAACCAAAAAAGGAAAGAAATGGTGTTTACCTTTTCACTGGAAAAGAGAAGGGAACTTTGCACTTAATGTAGAAAACAGTCACTCTGAATTTTGTGAAGTAAGATAAGATAAGATTTCGTTCGGATTTTTAACCCCGGAGGGTTAGCCACCCAGGATAACCCAAGAAAGTCAGTGCGTCATCGAGGACTGTCTAACTTATTTCCATTGGGGTCCTTAATCTTGTCCCCCAGGATGCGACCCACACCAGTCGACTAAACAACCAGGGTACCTATTTGCTGCTAGGAACGGGACAAAGGTGAAAGGAAAGGTCGAAATGTTTCCACCCGCCGGGAATCGAACCCGGGCCCTCCGTGTGTGAAGCGGGAGCTTTAGCCACAAGGCCAACGGCTAGCAGTAATCTAAAGCCAAAACAACAGTACATAAGCATTTGCAATTAACCTAATATCATGAGTTCTCAGGTTATACTTCAACTATTTATCATTGGTAAGGCCTTAGATTATGCTGCACAGTTCTGGTCACTGTATTACAGAAGGAATATAAGTGCTCTTAAAAACGTACAGAGGATTCAGAAATCTTTCCTGAAAGAATACTGAATCTGCACTCTCTAGTGAGGTGTAAAATTAGAGGGATGATATGATTGAGGTACATAAAATGGAAGACAGGAATAAATAAAGGGGATATAACGCAGCAGTAGGTTCAAGTTGGAAAAATTTAGATTTAAAAAGGATATAGGAAAGCATTGGTTTAGTAAGAGTTGTGGATGAGTGGAACAAACTTCCGAAAAGTGTCACTGAGGTGAACGCCTTGGGTGGCTTTAAAAATAGGTTAGACAAGTACATGACTGGGTGTGACTTGGACCTGCCTAGCATGACCAGTAGGCCTGATGCAGTGCTCCTTCTATCTTATGTTAGCTACTTTCAACTCTTAATCCCATATATTCCTGATGATCTATTGGAATACTTGAAGATGTCATCATTGACTACGTATTTGCTAATCTGTGTTAACAGACTTTAGATTTCTGACAATATATAAAAGCCATCTTGTGTGATGGGTGTGCTAGTTAATCATAGTAGTCAACTTTTATACTGATCTTGTAACTGACATATAAATCATGGTAGATAGTTGCACAATGTAGATGTACCAATTTATGTTAAAAATGTACTGCATTATTGCAAAATGACATAAGCCTATTTTTTATTACGTTTTCAGGTGTTAAAAACTAGATTAGCCTTAAGAAAAACAGGCCAGTATAAAAGTATCCTTGATGCAGCTAAGAAGATCTATAGACAAGAAGGCCTTAGATCTTTTTACCGTGGATATGTCCCAAATCTCCTTGGCATTATACCCTATGCAGGGATTGGAATCTCGCATATAGAAACCTTGAAGAAAACATATATGCAACATCTCACAAATAAAATTACCAATCCTTCTTGTTTTATCTAAACAAGCTTGTGGAGCATTTCATCCTGCTGTGGGCAACTTGCGTCTTACCCCCCTGGCCCTTGTTTCGTACAAGCTACCAAGCCACAAGGTAAGTAATATATTTTTTGATAGTCCTTTAAAACATAGGTTTGAAAGAGTCCTCATAGCAAAACCAGTTATGCATCCTTGGTTTTTCTAATTTGCAGCCTAGACAATATTTTTTTCTGCATTATTCCAACCTCTACTTATTTTTTGAGAAGTCAAACTGAGATTCATTCTAACCAGATAATGATATAATTGTCTCATTATCCATTTTGTTTACAGTATGACAGCATATCTGGGCTCATTAATCTATTGCATTACAAGTTTAATAATTGTTCGTATTTAGAATAATAGGCAACAAAATTGGCTGTAAATGTATATTAGATTGGAGTACAGGACACTGGCATTGTGTGTAAGTGAATTAACCAAACAAGGAAGGATAGACGGCAGCTATTGAGAGAAGTGGGCTATAAGAGTGTAGGTAAAGAGGTTTGTCACAAAAGAGCTGATTTAAGAAGGTAAGGCTTGGTGCACAGCAGTAGTTTTGTGGGTAATAAGTCGGGAAGAGCAGGTTAAATGACAGTAAGAGAGAGAAAAAGTTACCATATGAATAGGTGTTTACAATGTTAAAAATTAAAATATAGTAGGCCAAAGTAGAAAGAGGGTTAAGAAGTGGTGAGGAGAGAAAGAATTGGGCCTTATCAATAATTTTGCTGAGAGAAAGAAACAGTTCTGGAGATATTAATAACTGCAAAAAGCCTGAGTGCTGCATAACCCTTTTGGGTTTAGCACTTTAGCTTCCCTGAGGAGTGCAAATGAGAGGGAAATGACGTATAGCAGTAGAAGAGATTAAATGTTGACAGTGACTTCACACACATTGGGCAAGGAGGATTAGCATCCTATAAAAATAAGGAAGAGACAGAGGTAAATGTGGGTGAGGCAGTGGGCAGATTGAAAGGGGAAGGGGTAAAATAGCTAGGACAGATAAAATTAAAACTAAGATGTAAAAGCATAGTTTTGGAGTGGTACACATATTTGTTCAATATATGCATGAAATGCAAGATTTCAGGTATGTCTTGCTACTTCTACTTACACTTAGGTCACACTACACATACATGTACAAGCATATATATACACACCCCTCTGGGTATTCTTCTAATTTCTTTCTAGCTCTTGTTTATTTCCTCTTATCTCCATGGGGAAGTGGAACAGAATTCTTCTTCCGTAAGCCATGCGTGTTGTAAGAGGCGACTAAAATGCCAGGAGCAAGGGGCTAGTAACCCCTTCTCCCGTATAAATTACTAAATTTAAAAGAGAAACTTTCGTTTTTGGGCCACCCTGCCTTGGTGGGATATGACCGGTGTGTTGAAAGAAAAGAAAGAAATATGCATGAAAGAGGAAAATACTGGCGAGAGAGCCTATATACATGTAGTTCCTTTTTGCAAGGAAATATGCATGTTGAATATGAAGTGTATGATATAATTATTTTATTGAAAGAGTTAGGGGTAAGAAAGCAGGAGTGCATATGAATATACAGGATTTAGGAAGGGTAAGGAATGTACAGTTTAATATTGAAGCACATAAGTCAACTATTTGTTGCATTTATATATTTAGAAAAGGCATGTGATAGGATAAGTAGGAAAGCAATGTGGCAGATGTTGGAAATACATAGTATAGGTTACTAAAAGCAGCAAAGAGTTTTTATGCAGAGAGGGATGGATTACTGTCCAGTAAAAGTAGTTTGAACATTAAAATGGTATAAAATACCGACAGGTTGTTAGGTAAGACACATATGCAACAGTTAGGTATCTTTATTTTGAAACGTTTCGCCTACACAGTAGGCTTCTTCAGTCAAGTACAGAAAAGTTGATAGAAGCAGAAGATACTTGAAGACGATGTAATCAGTCCATCACCCCTTAAGTTTTGAGTGCATCCCTCATTCCAGGAGAAGAGCATTGTTCCAGAGATATGAAACATATGGAGAAGAATGACAGTGAATGGAGCCTTTTTTAAATAGCGAGCCAACAGTGAGACGTAGGTCACTAGGAGAGGTAAGGAACTCAGATGTTGGAAGGAACAGGTCCCTATCAAATCCAGCTCGTTTCTCACTAGTAGAGGTTTGTAGAAGGTGATTGTAGTCTGTACCAAGATAAACACCTTGTGTTGCAGTGTCTCTGACTAAGATTGAACCTTAAAATGGTATAAAATCCCGACAGGTTATAAATTATTAAGGTAGACACAATGCAACAGTTAGGGATCTTTATTTTGAAACGTTTCGCCTACAAACAGTAAGGCCTTCTTCAGTCAATATGACAGAAAAGTTGATAGAAGCAGAAGATACTTGAAGACGATGTAATCAGTCCATCACCCTTAAGGGTGATGGACTGATTACATCGTCTTCAAGTATCTTCTGCTTCTATCAACTTTTCTGTACTTGACTGAAGAAGCCTACTGTGTAGGCGAAACGTTTCAAAATAAAGATACCTAACTGTTGCATATGTGTCTTACCTAACAAAAGTAGTTTAATGGTTAAGATTAGTGTTAAACACAATTATGCTTGTGTGGTGCAAAGGAACAATTTCTCACATCTTATGAACTAGGAATGTGCTGAACTCAACACTGTTACAGAAAGTGCTTAGCAGCAGCTCCAAGACTACAGATTATTCCTAAGAGTAGAGGGTTTTTAATTTTGCCTTGTCCCACATGCACATCATACTCGAGAATAGGAACAAATATCGAGCTAACACATTTGTCCAACTTTATCCTCAAATGAACATTCGTGGGTAGCACAGCAGTGCAGTAGATCTATCAGACCTACCAGCCACATGCAAATATAGAATAGAGGAGCATTGTAGTAGTCATAGCCCAGCACTCAGCTCAACTTATTATTCATAGTTTTTAAATTTCATCTTTAATGAAGTTCACTACATTTGAATGAAACATTGTGTACTTCTAATAAAATTGTTTTGTTTTCCCAAGTCCTTTTTTATCATATCGAGCCAAATTGCTTTTGCTAAGGCTGACTGTTAACCATATCTCCCTTACTCTGCCTTTGTTTATTTCTATATTGCAAACCTGGTGTGTCTCATCCCTCACTCATCATTCTGACAAATTTTTAACAGTGCATTCCTAGTACTGCACTTTTAACTTACACTAATACCTCTTTGATCTCATCATCTGTTTTCTCTCTAGCTTTTCTCATACTATTTACTAACTGAATTCATTGTTTACTTGCATGATAACTCCAGGTGTGGTACATCGGACCATACCATCACCTATGTCAGAGCTGTTTTCGACAACATATTCGCCACTGAAGGGTGTTTGGTCTGTATCGAGGGATTACGCCAAACTTCATGAAAGTGTGCCGGCTGTTGAGCATCTCTTATGTTGTGTAACGAAAAATGCCGGCAAGCACTAGGTTAACAATGACCTAAATTCCTTGTTTCTGTTTTAAAAAGGTCTTTTGAAATGAAGTAATTTAAAAAAAAATTGGTAAATTTACATCATTTTATTAAAATGTTATAATAAAAAACATTGGCGCAAAATATTAATTTAAATTTGAGACATTTTAATTGCTTAAAAGGTGCTGCTGGTGTCCTAATTTTGTATGGAGTACCTCATGTGTCTATAAACTGGACCTCCATGTTATGCAATAGAAAACTGATTCTATACATGTAAAGCCATATTACATAAAAAATTAATGTTTCCAATAAACACCCAATATTATAAAGTTGTTAGGTTTTTTTTTAAGAACGTTATCTGAAGGAGTGTTAACGCATTATATTACCCTGGACAATCTTACCTTTCTAAGCTGATACATAAAACCCACCAGTTAAGTGGTCAAAAAACCTTTTTTATATTTTTAATTATAGCTATTTGAATCAGTTATTCTATAATTGTAAATTATGACTGAAATGAGCAGCCACATTTTGTGAAGGTCATTAAATTTGCAAAACAAAATGACAGAAAAAAGTATGCATTTAGTTTTTTTTATTGTTGTACTTATAGCTCTTTATGAAGTCTTACATTTATTTTTGATTGAGAAATGCCTCTTCACTAGACAAACTTAACTAACTAACTCTAAGAACCAAATTTTTAATATCTTTATTTTGATTTCATGGGAAATAGCCTTCCAATTCCTGCGGTCAAGAGACCTTCACTAGCATCAAGGAGTATGTCCCACCCTGAAGAGAAATATTTCCTTTTAATCAAGAACAGGATACTGTATTATAATCATAAGTTAAGCACTAAACAACCCACAAGGGCTCTCAGATAATTGTAAATTAATAGATTCATTCCAGATTATCAGTCTTGAGGTTCATGATCCAAGGAAACGAAGTTTATTCTTCCCACTTGAGCCTCGAAATGCCCCACCCCAAATTATTATATAATACCCCTCCCCATTATTATAGAATGCCCCTCACCCATTATTATTATAATACCCCTCCCCATTATTATTATAATGCCCCCTCCCCATTATTATTATAATGCCTACCCCCCATTATTATAATGCCACTACCCCCATTATTATAATGCCCTCCCCATTATTATTATAGCCCCACCCCCATTATTATTTAAAATCCCCTCCCCATATTATTATAATGCCCCTCCCCATTATTATTATAATAGCCCCTCCCCATTATTATAATGCCCCTCCCCATTATTATTATAATGCCCCTCCCCATTATAATGCCCCCTCCCCATTATTATAGTGCCCCCTCCCCATTATAATGCCCCTGCCCCCATTATTAATATAGTGCCCCTCCCCATTATTATTATAATCCCCTCCCCATTATTATTTTAATGCCCCTCCCCATTATTATTAATATGCCCCTCCCCATTATTAAATGCCCCTCCCCCATTATTATTATAATGCCCCCTCCCCATTATAATGCCCCTCCCCATTATTATAAGTGCCACTCCCCATTATTATATACTGCCCCTCCCCATATATTAAATGCCCCTCCCCATTATAATGCCACTCTGCCCCATTATTATAATGCCAATACTGCCCCATTATATTATTATAATGCCACTCCCATTAAAAGCCCCTCCCTCCCCATTATTTATAATGCCCCCCCCATTATTATAATGCCCCTCCCCATTATTATAATGCCCCTCCCCATTATTATTATGCCCTCCCCATATTATTAAAGGCCACCTCTCCCCTTATTATTATAATGCCCCCCCCATTAATTATAATGCCTCCCCCATTATTAATATAATGCCACCTCCCCATTATTATTATAATGCCCCTCCCCATTATTATTATAATGCCCCCCCCCCCATTATTATAATGCCCCTCCCCATTTTATAATGCCCCTCCCCATTATATAATGCCGCCTCCCCATTATTATTATAATGCCACTCCCCAATTATGTATTATAGATGCCCATCCCATTATTATAATGCCCCCCCCTATTATTATAATGCCCCTCCCATTATTATTAATAAATGCCCCTCCCCATTATTATTATAATGCCCCTCCCCATTATTATATTGCCCCTCCCCCACTTATTATTATAATGCCCCTCCCTCCCCTTATTATTTATAATGCCCCTCCCCATTATTATTATGCCACTCCCCATTATTATTATAATGCCCCTCCCCCCATTATATTATGCCACTCCCCATTATTATTATAATGCCCCTACCCATTATTATTATAATGCGCCCTCCCATTATTATTATAATGCCCCTCCCCATTATTATTATAATTGCCCCTCCCCATTTATTATTATAATGATGCCCCTCCCCACCCATTATTATATAATGCCCCTCCCCATATTATAATGGCCACCCCATTATTATAATGCCCCTCTCCCCATTATTAAATGCCCCTCCCCATTATTATAATGCCCCCTCCCCATTATTATAATGCCCCTCCCCATTATTGATTATAAATGCCCCCCCTCCCCATTATTATTATAATGGCCCCTCCCCATTATTATTATAAATGCCCCTACCCCATTATTATAATGCCACCCTCACCCATTATTATAATGCCCGCTCCCCATTATTAATTTAATACCCCCTCCCCATTATTATAATGCCCCCCCATTATTATTATAATGCCCCCTCACCCATTATTATATATGCCAGCTCCCCATTATTATTATAATGCCACTCCCCATTATTATTATAATGCCTCCTCCCCAATTATTATAATGGCCCCTCCCCCATATTATAATGCCCCAACCCCATTATTATAAGCCCCTCCCCATTATTATAATTCCCCCCCCCATTATTATAAATGCCCTCCCCATTATTATAATGGCCCCTCCCTCATTTTTATAATGCCCCTCCCCATTTAAAATGCCCCTCCCCATTATAATTATAATGCCCACTACCCATTATAATTATAATGCCCCTCCCCATATTATATGCCCCTCCCCATTATTATTATAATGCCCCTCCCCATTATTATTATTACTGCCCCTCGCCCCAATTATTATAATGCCCCTCCCCATTATTAATAATGCCCCTCCCCATCTAATTATAATGCCCCTCACCCATTATTAATTATAATGCCCCTCCCCATTATTATTATGATGCCCTCCCCATTATTATTACTAAATGCACCCTCCCCATTATTATTATATGCCCCTCCCATTATTATTATAATGCCCCTCCCCCATTATTATTATAATGCCCCCTTCCCCATTATTATTATAATGCCACTCTTTATTGCTTTGCGCTTCCTGTGATTTTTACCAAGATAATGCTTTTTCCCTGAATAAAAGAAATCTATCAGTTGGAATTTTAAAAAAGTGCTTGTGCTTTGTTACAGTTTTCATAAAGGGAAACTGAAAAGATATAAGGATGCACCATACCTGGTATGTGCACCATTTTATCCTACATATAAATGATTTTGGGTCCCACATATATCATTTTATATGGACTTATTGTAATAGTTTCATTTGGACTACCTTTCTACCATCAATAATGATGTATAGCCCTTGTGCTTAGCGCCTTTTTGATTATAATAATAGGATGTATACTGATACAGAATTTGAATTTTTTTTTTTAATGGGAGGCCAAGTGGGGAGTGGCAAAACTGGATACTTTGCCCCAATCCCACATAGCAACTACCCAACAAATAAGCGCCCCCTGGACTTCGGCTATAATTAAATTCCACCTGTAAATGTCAGTATCAATGACTAAAATTTAATGCCCAAGCATTACTATACACAATAATTACCAAATGTTGTTGATAACAGTCACTATCTTAAAATGCCAATGCTTTGATGAATTGTTCCCTTAGAAGTCAAAGTATTGTCAACCTTAACCAAGCCTCTATTATCATCAGTGCTCTAGTATATTAAGTTTTGGACTCTGTCAAGGCAGATGCCTTAGTGCTGAAGGGCTCTCGATCAAAGGAACTGACCATTTTCCCGTACCTTCCATCAAATCAAATTATCTCCCATTCCCACCATGACTTATGGGCTCAGCCTACCCAGTAATAATAACAGTTTGAGTTTTCCATTTACACCCCAATGTTATAATTTCTTATGTGTAATTCTCTGGTCGAGTAATATTTATACTAAAGGAGTTAATCATCAATCTTACACATCAAGTCCTTCACCAAGAAGCAATACTAAACACTAATTAATTTCATAAACATTTAGTTTTTAAAACTAGTACCAGTAGCTGGACTACAGTAGGCTTTATTTAATTCTTTTTACAATACGTATACAGCTCCATAAATCATAATGAAATGGCCTGACAGTAATTCAGGGATACCCTGCCCAAGGTTTAATACATGATATTTATAAAGGATAAATTCCCGAAGAGTTTCCTGTTGTGTGATTTTTTTTTCAATATCACGCGCCCCAATTCAATTGCCCACAGATATAATTTTTTCACTGGATTCATTAATAGATCGCCAGAGGTTTTAAAAAAGTATTTGCTTCATATGATGGGGATGTACTGTAACTTTGGTTCATTTGACAGGGTTGCAGTGTTTCTAATTTGTGTTGGGGGAAATGTACTATGCTTAGTGCATTTGACGGAACTTTAATTATTCACTATGATTTAATTTATGATGGAGTTCCAACTGTTCTTAATGGATTGGATTTGAAGGGCGCTACAATTTGCTAAGTTCATGATAAATAAGAGAATAAGAATTAAGATATAGATTTCGTTCGGAATTTTAACCCCGAGGGTTTAGCCACCCAGGATAACCCAAGAAAGTCAGTGCGTCATCGCGGTGGGACTGTCCTAACTTTATTTTCCATTGTGAGTCCTTAATCTTGTCCCCAGGATGCGACCCACACTAGTCGACTAACACACCCAGGTACCTATTTGCTGCTAGTGAAGCAGGAACAACAGTGTAAGAAACGTGTCGAAATGTTTCCACCCGCCGGAATCGAACTCCGGGCCCCACCATGTGTGAAGCGGGAGCGTTATGCCACCAGGCACCGGACCACCTAGGGCTGCATAAGGGCTGCACCATACTTAGGACACATATGCAGGGGAACTGTAATGTACTTTGGGATTGCCCCTTTGCTTAGTGCACAAAATGGTGGAATAAATAAGTTTTGTGTAGATGCACTCAAATAGCAAAAAAAAAAAAAAAGATAAGGTATAACATAAGAAAAACTATTAATATGAATAAAAAATGGGGGGGGTTAAAAAATAGTAAATCAAACCAAATTTAAAATAACTACAGTGCCTTTGACTGGAGGCTGTACATATACTTAGGTCTGAATTGTAACTTAGTATTGGGGTTGTACAGTACTTAATGCACTTTAGGCTGGATCTTAAGAGGATAAAAAAGAATAATTTTGGCTAGGACACAAATTTGAATTAATAAATTCTTACTGAAGAATTGTCATTTGTATACTTCTACTAAAAGGCAGCTTCCCCATGAACAGAATAATAGACAATAACTGAAAGTACGAATATTATGTGTAGACAGTCATATGCAGTGTCACAACATTACTCAAAAAGCACATTGGGACATTTCAACTTGGGTCTGGTTTGTTGTTGCATCTGTCATTACAATTTCGTGCGTCAATTTTGTCACACACTTGTGATCCTTATAAAAAGAGCAAAACACAAGCATTTTTATCTGAATCTGTTTAGGGGGGACTGGAAATGTTTTTCTTCTCTTCAACGACTGCTGCCAGCATATGACCTATTTTCTCCTTTACAATCTGTTTCTGGTTATACTTCATTTTTGGCTGTTAAAACACATTTAAATTGTACATAGCAATTTTGTGTTGACCAACCTTCCCTCTTCATGATGAAAAAAAAACCCCACAACACTGTAAGACCCCTTCATTGGACAACAATTCACTAAAAGACTGAGCTATTTTAGCTCCTCATCCAAAGCAGGTTCTAAGAGGTTTTGCGACTTGCTGAATGGAGCACTTGTGTGTATTCAGTAGGTCAAGCGCATCTGTTCACATTTTCAGAGATACCCTCTGGGAGTTCCTTCTGTGCAACAACACGACCATCTTCACGCTTCTGTGACAGGGGTGCATAAAATTTTATGTGATATTGCAGTAAAATTGCTTAGTCATCTACGATTTTGCATGTTCTCTGTAGAACTCCATTGAAGATCACGCAAGTGAAGTAGCAAATATAGTGGTACCCTGAGTTTCGTACAGCTCTCAACTCTAACATTATTCCTTATGGGAACGGCACTCGAACAGCCTTCTGGAACGAATTTGGCTGAAACTCGGGGTACCACTGTATAGTTTGTCTTGTTATTTTCTTTTGGGTTGGCATTTTCCCATCTTGATTCATTTTTAAATATTATATAAGCGATTCTAGAGCAACTGTTAGAAAAGTTCCTAAGTAAATAGGTCATAGAAATATTAGAGCATAATTTTTCAGATTTACAATTATGTCAATGCAGAAAGTATTCGATAAAAAAATATAAAAAGAAAAGTTCTCTTTTCCATATTTACTCTTTGAAATATAATTATTCAAAGGGCCCCTACACAATCATATATTTTATATACAGTACTACTTTCAATGTTTTTAATTCATTCTCGGGCATAAGCATGGAAATGATATTTTAGACCTTTGTCTTGTAAGTATGGTATGCCTTTCTATGATATACAAGCTTTAATATAATGAATCTTGAATGTTTTGGGAAAAATAATTGGCTTTAAAAAAATTTTGGGGGCCTTATATGTGGGGAAAAAACTGCTATGTACACTTATAAAAGATTTATAATAAAACTATTGCTGCTACAAACCATAAGCTTAGACCCAACACAAAGCTTTTGGGAAACATTGTGGGCATCTAAAATGCATATAATATCCATGTGGATTAAATTAGAGGTTTTTTTTTCGCCGTCATTAGACAGTCTTCACTAATCATAATGGGGTTTATGACTGATACCCCCTTCCAACTTTCTCAAAGTCCTTTTTAATCATTTCAAGGAATAATACGTATGTCTCTTATTGTAGCTGACTGCCTGAGACTTTCGACATGACTTTAGATGATTACATTGTTCATTCCTATTATTAGTTTTTTTATTTTTTCTGCAGACAGGAGAAATAGAGCAAAAGAATATAGTCAAATGTTTTTTAATCTTCACACTTTTGCAACAATTTATTTTTATTTATTTCATCCATTTTTTTAATCTGTCCACTCTTTGTTTTTAAAGGGGGCTAATAAGGGGTCAGGCTTCTCTAATGAAGCAAACTGGATTCATTACACATTACTGGTGCACCTTCAAAATCAACAACCTTCATGCCACTATTGTTTACATTTGAATCTAATCTCGCATAAAATTGGTTGCACTCTAGACCAGGATAATTTATTATTCTAATATTTCTAAATTGATTTTGTTCAATGTTATTAAGACTAGTTACAATGGGTACAGAATTAGACTATTTACATATTTCAGTTTGTCCTCTCTGAAGCAATGTACCAAAAGTACAATGGAATTTCATAATCTTATAGAATTAGTGTCTATTTGGCTTTTCTATACAGTATTATATACTGGCACCTTTCTACAATTTACTTTTCCGTAAGACAGACTAAGATGTTTCAATCATTTATTTGTAGTGACTGATTCATCCTCATCCATCATATCGTCTGTGAACTGTTCTGGCATCCATTATATTTTCTTCAGTTTCAATCTTCCCTTCCCCCCCCCTCCCCCGCTTGCTGCAAAATAAAATTCCCCTGAAATTTTTGTTGAGCGGAAAC